>CAUYLG010038139.1:0-182367 GCA_963573385.1 Cacajao melanocephalus | reverse complement strand
ACTAACCCTGATCCTGCCTCAAGGGTGTTAAAAACCCTTTTGGGTTTAAATTTTATATTCCAGTCTGCCCCTGTTATACACGGGTAACTGCAAATGCATCTTTGGGTCACCATAATCCTATGGTAAATCTTTTTTTTTTTTTTTTTTTTTTTTTTGAGACGGGTTTTCGCTCTTGTTGCCCAGGTTGGAGTGCAATTGCATGATCTCGACTCATTGGAACCTCTGCCTCTCGGGTTCAAGCGACTCTCTTGCCTCAGCCTCTCAAGTAGTTGGGATTACAGGTATGCGTCACCATGCCTAGCTAATTTTTTTGTATTTTTAGTAGAGACGGGGTTTCTCCATGTTGGTCAGGCTAGTTTCGAACTCCTGACCTCAGGTGATCCATCCACCTCGGCCTCCCAAAGTGCTGGGATTACAGGCATGAGCCACTGTGCCCCTAGAACAGCTTTTGGATATGGCATTTTAAATTTCTAATAACAGGGACAAAGCAGAGGAAGCAGAAAGAGCAAGAAGGACCTCCCACAAGGTGCAGCTCTTGGCTGCAGCCTTAAGCTCACCTTCCACATGGGGTTGCCCTCTTCGCTCTTGGCCTGAACAAGGGAAGCTGAAAAGTGGGAAACCCACACCTGGGTGTCCGAGTCACCGTGCCTTGGGCATGAATCATTGTGCACACTGTAAGAAACCGGCAAGTGGAAGAGGGATTGCCCAGTGTTCCGAAGGGAGCCATCAGCACTTGAACCAATTAGGCTGAAATAGCCAGTCAAACCCAAGAGTGATGGGGCCTGAGACCTGCCACAGCTTCTGTCAGACAACTAGCCATATCTCCGGAGGGGCCTTGGTAACCCTTGACATGGCAGATAAGAATATTAACTTCCTTCCAAAGTGCTTACTCTATTTTGGCCCATTATAATGGGCCTCTGTCACCCCAAAACTGTATGGTCATGGGAATAGATGGACAAGCTCCTAGATGACATTTACCTATCCTTTGAGCTGCTCTTCAGGGACTGTGGTTTTCTCCTGAATGCCCCACCCTTTGTTGGGAAGGGATTTCTTAACTCAGCTGAAAATAGTAGTATCTTTTGGAAATCACAAAGCAGCTGAGGAATTAGTCCTCCTTTCCTGTGAATAAATATAGGGCTTTGTTGCTAAACATCCTGATATAATTTTTAAAGTATGTCAAACTTTGAATCCAGCTACCTATTATTTGCCTGAGCTCATAGGCACCCTAGATCATTCTTGCATACAAGTTATGGAGCAAGTTTACTCCAGCCAATCAGATGTAAAGAATGAGCCTCCAGATAATTCTGAGGTAGAATGGTTTACAGATGGAAGTAGCTTTGTGCATGAGGGAAACAGAACGACAAACTGCTAATACCAGGTGCTAATCAGTGGAAAATAGTTCAGCATGTGCATGACTACTCATTCGGGAAGAGATTCCCTGTTTCAGTTAATGTCTTGGCATTTTATAGGAAAAGGCTTACTTAAAACAGTAATGCAGGTAACTAACTTGAGCCTGTGAACCATATGCCCAGAATAACGCAAATAAGCAATCTTTTTTTTTTTTTTTTTTGAGACAGAGTCTTGATCTGTCACCAGGCTGGAGTACAGTGGCACAATCTCAACTCTCACTCAACTTCTGACTCCCTGGTTCAGTTGATTCTCCTGCCTCAGCCTCCCAAGTAGCTGGGATTACAGGTACATGCCACCACACAGAGCTAATTTTTGTATTTTTAGTAGAGATGGGGTTTCACCATGTTGGCAGGGATGGTCTTGATCTCCTAACCTTGTGATCTGCCCGCCTTGGTCTACCAAAGTGCTGGGATTACAGGCATGAGACACGGCTCTTGGCCCAAATAACCAATCTTTACCTCTAGTAAGACCTGTTCAGCAAAGGGGACGATTGGCAAATAGACTATATTCAGACACCCCCATGTAAAGTGTTTAAATATTTATTAGTATTTGCTGATACCTTTAGTGGTTGGATTGAGGCTTTTCCTACCCGGTCTGAAAAGGCAATTGAGGTTTCTAAACTCCTACTAAAGGAAATAATTCCTAGATTTTGGCTGCCTAAGAGCTCACAGAGTGATAACGGCCCATCTTTCACAGTGACAATTACCCAAAACACATTTTCAGTCGTAGGAATTCAGTACCGTCTTCACTTGCTTGGAGGCCACAGTCTTCGGGAAAAGTAGAGTTAATCAAACTCTAAAAAGGACTCTTGCTAAACTATGCCAAGAGACATCAGAAACTTGGCTGTCTTTGTTACCTGTAGCCTTATTAAGGGTTCAAGTGGCCCCTAAGGGAAATCTGCAGCTCAGCTGTTTTGAAATAATGTACGAAAGGCCTTTCTTAACGACAGACCTCCTAATAGATATAGATACTTTCAAGCTACAGAATTATGTGATCAACTTAGGACAAATGCAAAACGCAGTCCTTGAATGTGGAAGCCAAAGAATCCCTTCCCCCACTAAGGAAGAGAATCTTGGTACAACCCAGCCGGGAGACTGGGTCCTATTAAAAACTTTGAAGGAAGGATCCCCAGGAGATCAACTTTCCACAAAATGGAAGGGACCCTCTCAAGTTCTCCTTAGTACTCCAACTGCAGTTAAACTTCTGGAAATAAATGGCTGCATCCACTTATCTTGAATTAAACCTGTCTCTTAGGAAGTCCCACAGGCCGATGGAACACAAGAGAATGATCCTGTTTATTCCTTTGAGCCAATCAGTGACCTCGACTCCTGTTCAGAAGAAATGAAAGGGATGGGTAACACAAAGATATGGATTGACATTCTACTTTTGGGTATAAGTTGGAATCATGCAGAGAGTAACTTATTTACTGAGTGGAAATAAGACTTTAGCCTCTCTACATTATCAGACTAACTGTTGGGTATGTGGACGTTTTAACAGCGGCCCAAGAGGGAACTTGTGCTCTGATCAAAACCAAATGTTGTGTGTATGTTCCAGACTATTCACATAATATTACCCAGGCTATGAAAGCTTTAGAGACTCATACCTCTGCCATTGATGCACTGTCAGTCAACCCTATATCAGCGTGGTTCCATCAACTGCCCAGATCTCCAAGAGCCTTCCTGTTTGTTTAGTTTCCTTGGAATGATTTTACTTATTTTGCTTTGCTGTTGTGGAATATATTGCGGTTGTACTCTTTGTGTAGAAATGAAAGATAAGTTTACTCCACGCTTCTTAAATTGGACACTTACTAATCTTCCAGATATCACCTTTTGTCGGAACTTAGAGTTATGAATGACCTTCACCATACCAATGTTCTCTGTCTGAGCTGCTCTCTACCCTGAATGCAAGAAACTCTGATAGTTAGGCAGAAATATAATCGCCCCTATTCAGCGTGAAGAAGTTACAAAAGACGGATCTTCATTCCTCTGCAACTCTTAGGATTAAGGGTCCTCTTGTAAAGGGAGCGGGGAGATACGTCAGAGGAAGTCAGAGTTTGAACCAGAGCAACTCCATTTTGAGTGAGGGCTAGGAAAATGAGGCCGGGAGTTGGTGGGCTGCATTCTCAGAAAGTTAGTCATTCCTGGCCTCTAGATATTTATGGTTAAGGGAACAGATTAATATTGTCTACTAAACAAACCCAGACTTGGGAGAGTCCAGGTATCCTGATATCTGGAAAACAAAGGCATTCCTAATTCTGCTTTAAAGATAATAATATTGGCTGGGCGCGGTGGCTCATACCTGCAATCCTAGCACTTTGAGAAGCTGAGGCAGGTGGATCATGAGGTCAGGAAATTGAGGCCATCCTGGCCAACATGGTGAAACTCCATCTCTACTAAAAATACAAAAATTAGCTGAGTGTGGTGGCAGGTGCTTGTAGTCCCAACTACTCAGGTAGCTGAGGCAGAAGAATTGCTTGAACCTGGGAGGCGTAGGTTGCTGTGAGCCGAGATCGTGCCACTGCACTCCAGCCTGGGTGACACAGTGAGACTCTGTCTCAAAAGAAAAAAAAAAAAAAAAAGAGAGAGAATAATATGGATCCTTGCAAAACATGGTAATTAAGAATATGAATCCTTTATCACAAACACATCTCCCCATATATACAAGCATTGTACCTTGGGTGGATGCATTTCTTCTCTTACTTTCAGGAATGTCCTGCTCTGTTTATGGAGTAGCTGTCCTTTTACCACTTTACTTTCTTAGTAAACTTGCTTTGTTTTGCACTGCAGACTCGCCCTGAATCCTTTCTTGCATGAGATCCAAGAACCCTCTCTTGGGATCTGGATCAGGACCCCTTTCCTGTAATACTCACAGTCTGGAGATGTGCCCTAACCAGGCCATACTCCCATTCCCCCGTGATCATCCGTGCCATGGCTACTGTTGTTGAAGCTGAACCTCAAGGTTGCTGTTAAATAGGGTAAGCCAAATAACTGTGGCTCAAGCTGGGCCACCTACTCTAATTATTACCACCAGGATTATTGTAGATCCCAGCACAGGCTACGGCCATTCCTTATGTTGTACTATTTGGAGAGATGTACAATTTGTTGGCTAATGGGCCAACACCAAAAGTGGCCCAGCCTTACCACCTTCAAACTCTTATGATTCCTTGGGCACCAAACCTGCCTTCGGGATGGCTGCATTGAGAGCAGACTGATCCAGATGCAAGGTTCACTTTTCCCAGCTAACTTCCTAGCTGACCTCCTAGCCTGCCTTTTTCCTGTTTTCATGGTAAAGATTTCCCAGGATCTTGCTGCTCTTTCTTGTTGTCTAATTTGGGTTAGGCCATCAAAATGCATCAAACAAACTTGATTTATTTGGACTTAGGATACAAAGAGACAAGTTCTCCCTTCCATTCCTCTCAAGAGTACCCTCATGTGTTGAAGGCTCTGATTGAAACGCATCCCACTTCTCAGCAGTATCTGTTTTCTCAGCAATGGATATATTTGGGGGTGGGAAGAGATGTCTAAAGCTATCAAAATGTCCTGTTGCATCGCAAAAGCACCTTCTCTCACTCTCTTAACCAGGCAAAGGTTAACTTGAAGGGTTGAGTCCCCAGCAGAGGCGAATTTTCTATGATGTTAATGAAGCTTAGGTGTCATTGCCCTGGCTCCCTCCAAGTGACTGGAGAAGGATTCTACAATGTGTTCGCAAGCTTATATATTTTTGTAAAATTTGAGAAAGGAAGATATCTTGTATTCTTTTTCTTAAAGAAGTTCTCTCCACTCCCCCACAAATTATATAAACTTTATGCACCTCATAATCTGGATCCATCCCTGATTTCTGGCAAAACTTTGTGAAGAGGTTTTTTTGTTTGTTTTAACTAAGAGGAAAAATGGCATAAAGAATTCAGCTGACCTAATAACGTTTCTGCCTCTATTTCTTACTAGCTGTGTGATGCAAGGAGTGTTACTTAACCTCTCTGAACCTGAGGTTCCCCAGCTAAAAAACTGAAATAATAGTGTATGTTGTGGAGTATTGCTATAGGAATCTATTATTACCACCAAGGATATTGCAGATCCCAGCACAGGGATTACATAGCACCGAATATGGTGTTTGCCACATGATAGATAATCAAAAATACTGTGTGTCATTGTGGTAATTATTACTTTGTTAACTGTATAAACATCTACCTTGAAGGGCTGGAAACTTATTTCCCATGTTTCCCACATTTCTATTTATTCTCATACTGTACCTAGACCTGATTAAACAGAGCCTTGAACGTGAAGGAAGAAGCCAGAAGAACTGGGCTCAGCTCTGAACTCTTAACTGAGTAAATTGCCAAGCACCTTTATCTCCTTCCAGATCTCAAATTTGAGGTGTTCTGGACAATTAGATTGCCTTGCCTTTATATATGTATATACATACATATATATATATATACACACGTATATATATATATACACACTATATATATAGTGTACATACTATATATATATACACACGTATATATATACACACACACATATATATACGTGTATATATATATATACACACACTATATATATAGTGTACATATATATACACTATATATAGACACTATATATATATACACTATATATAGACACTATATATATATATACACACTATATATATAGTGTGTATATATATATATAGTGTGTATATATATATATGTGTATATATATATACACACATATATATGTGTATATATGTATATATATGTGTGTATATATATGTGTGTATATATATATATGTGTGTATATATATATATACACACATATATATTAGATAATTATCCAGAACACCTCAAATTTGAGATCTTTATATACATATATAAAGGCAAGATAATCTAATTATCTAGAACACCTCAAATTTGAGATTATATGTACATATAATCTCTAGATAGATTTTTTTTTCCAGACATGGTTTTGCTCTGTCACCCAGGCTGGAGTACAGTGCGTGACCACAGTTTACTGTAGCCTTAACCTTCCAGGCTCAAGGGGTCCCCCAGTCTCAGCCTCCTCAGTAGCTGGGAGTACGGGCATGTGCCACCACACCTGGCTAATTTTTTGTGTTTTTTGTAGATATGGGGTTTTGCAGGCTGATCTCGAACTCCTGGACTCAGATGATCCACCTACCTTGGGCTCTCAACATGCTGGGATTACAGGTGTGAGTCACCCTGCCCAGCCCAATATTATGTTTTTAAAACTTCATTTGTAGGCAAGAAGGCTAGAAAATGTCCTTCATAACCATGTACTCTTTGGTTAAATCTTAAAGGGAAAATCTGACATTGAAGGTATAATATAAGGGTCAACATTCTTTCAAAGGTGGTTGTAAAGGGCAAGTTGGTGATCTTCAGCTTATGTGTCGATAGGTCAATGGAAGTGCCCATGCCCAGAAATGGAGCAGTTCTTTTTTTTTTTTTCCAATTCAAGTGCCAAACATTTTAAATCTTCCAACTTCATCCAGTTCTTAAGCTGAAAAAGAAGTATAATTTAGTCATATCCTCAATTTAAAAGATGTAAATTATGTATTAATACATAGATGCTCTAATGAAAAGGGCTCAGGAATGAAAGGCAATACTGTGTTTCATGGACCCTCAAGGAATTATTTAGGTTGGTACATTTCTTAAAATTACTTAGTTGGCTGTTTGCCCTGTGGGTCATACACTACTTCACTCTAACCACAACTTGTAAGAGAAATGCTGTTTTAGTTAAAGAAGATAACATGACTGTGAATCCTTCTATGAAAGGATTTCAGTCCAAGGCATTTAGTTCTGTTTCAGATTTGCTAGATGAATGTAAGTGTTGTATCTCCTGAGTACTCAAAATAGGTACAGAGTATCTCACAGGCATCTTGATTCAAGTGTGTAAATATTTATGCAAAGCACTAAGCTAGGCTGAGCACTGTAATTGATTGCAAATGGAAACTTTTCTCATTATGTAAATTAGCAAATTATTTGGCTTCCTTCTATTAACTTTGCTGTTTGAAGTCATTTTTTAGTAATTTATTTAATAAAAAGAATTAGTGTCTGTTGCCATAAACTACCTAACACAATAGACACATAAACGCTGATTATATCAAATCCTTAAGTGCTTAGGGGAATTTTGGGTGTAAAAGATATGGTCTCTGTCCCTGAGTACTTTCCAGAGTTGATGCTGAAATCCCAGTTGAGGGAATTGGGCGGTGATGGTCCCAGAAGGGTGTAGCACCTAAAGCAGACTAAAAATTGTGGCTGGAGTAATGATACAGGTGCCAGATATTGAATGTGCATTATGTGCTGGACACTGCACTAAACAATCCACATTCGTTATTTCATTAAATGGGAATGATAAAATATGATATAGAGAATAAATACTACCATCTCTGTTTTACAGATGAGGAAACTGAGGCTTCGAGAGGTTCAGCAATTTGCCTTAGGACACAGAGGTAGAAAGTGGCAGGTAGTCTGACTCCTGAAGCCCACACTGTTTCCAATTATACTGATCCTGAATAGAGACATAAGTATTTCTCCAAAAGTATCAGACACCCATCCACTGAGTGGGCCTGGGTCCATCAGGGTAATTGGACCTTATATGACCACCCTGTGCTGTGGTCCTGTGTTACAGCCATTCCTGCCTGCCTGCCCTTCTAGCACTGACTTGGTTCCATAGTTGTGACTTCCTGTCTCACGTAACCCTTGGTGAGAAGTCAGGACCCCAGCTTAGCTCTCACTTCTTGACTACTTGGTTGCTCTCCTTGCCTGCCTAAGCCAATGTTGATTCAGGCCATCTGGTCAACAAATATTATATATATCGGCTATGTACTGAATAATAAGCAAGATATTTGAAATGAGTGGGGAAGTACTATAAATAAAAATGTGGTAAGGGCTTTGGAATGGGTATGTCTAAAGTGATGCAGGAACTCAGAGGAGGAAGCCATTCACTTTGCCTGGGGCTGTAGAACAAGTCTATGCTAAAAGATCTGGGTTTTGAAGGATGAAGAGCAGTGTTTGCAGAGACTATAAAGTAACAGCAAAAATAGCAATATATATCTTTAGCTATATCCCTGGGTCAACACCTTGCATTCTCCTGGCCAATCCAAGCAGTTAGAGATGTGAAGCATGAAGATCCTGGATCCTGCAGTCTCTTTTACGATCCCCTCTAGCTATGATCTCTCACTTGGAGACCCAGGTAGTTGAAGGGCTTATAAGAGTGACAGATCCTCAGATTCTGCCCACACAAAAGAGAGCTCTCAGAGTATTAATTCATAAGTTGAAGTAAGAGGGCTTAGGTCACCAGTGTGTTCCAAAGGAGTCCTACTAATAGGCCCCATTAACCTAACTATTAATTTGTATGTCCCACACCCACTTTCCTACCTCCATTTCCCTCTCTTCCCACTTTCACTTCTCTGTGTTGAGGAGATGCTGACTTCTAGGGATGTAAGACCAACACAATCCTTTGGTAAGCCATAGCCAGGACCAACAGAAATCTGTCTCTAGCTTCTTAATACGGTTTGGACCTGTGACCCCACCAAATCTCATGTTGAATCGTTATCTCCTTGGTTGGATCTGGGGCTTAGTGGGAGATGATGGGATCATGGGGTGGGTTTCTCATAAATGGTTTAGTATCATCCCCTTGGTACTGTTCTCATGATAGTGAGTGAGTTCTCGCAAGATCTAGCTGTTTAAAACGGTGTGTTACCCCACCCCTCTTGCTCCTGCTCTAACCATGTGATGTGCCTTTTCCTGCTTCCCCTTCCACCATGATCATACATTTCTCGAGGCCTCCTCAGAAGCCGAGCAAAGGCCAGCAACATGATCCCTGTACAGTCTGCAGAATCATGGGCCAATTAAACCTTTTTTCTTTATAAATCACCCAGTCTCAGGCATATTTTTTATAACAGTGCAAGAATGGCCTGATACACCTCTGTAACAACTTCTGCCATTCTGTGCTCTGGGATCTTGAGGAACAGCCAGTGAGGCTCCTTTCTGCCAGCTCTTTCTCCCACATGCTTATAGAGCAAGACTGTGAGCCTTTTGACTGGCTTAAGTCAAGAATGAGTGAGCTGTAAATACAATTAACAATTAGCTGTAACCTTAGCCTTTCTATTATCCAAAGGCAAATCTACTTGAAATATAAATATGGAGAATCTGCTTTCTTTTCCTGCCTTACCTCTCACCAACTTCTATGTCCCTAGCTCTTGCCCTTGATGCTCCAGCCAACTGGATTATCGCCATCAGCCCCCTAACCTATGAAACTATTTTTGGCTTCTGTGTCTTAGAATCTGCTGCTTGCTTGGTTGTTGCTAGCTCTACTCGTTTGTCGGGTCTAATCTCAAGATGTTTCCTTTATCAGGAAATCTTCCCAGATTCTACCCACATGCTAAAACAAACAAACAAACAAACCCTGAGTTCCTTTCCCCTCCTTTGTGCTTCCCTATCTGAACACTTAAATAGTGTTTTACTTCTTGTTTACACATCAGTCTTCTCCATTGGGATAGTCTGATTAGCTGTGATATCTGTAATTCTAACAACTAGTACAGTGCCTGGCATAAACCGGATGCCTGATAAATACCTGCTGAAGGAGTGAATTAGTTTGTTAATCTTATTTCACTTCACAGGTCAAGTTAGCTGGAGGAAGTATGTACTTTTTCTAAATTTATTGCTATTGAGCAGCAACATTCTTGTCCAATTCATCTTAAGTATCTACATGTTGCCCTTCTACCCCACTCCACTTTCTAAAGGATAATTGTGTTTTCCTGAGCTTATAGAGTATTTCTTTTCATCCTTCTTCATTGTCCTTCCCCTACCTGCAAAGTAAAGTCAGTGGAAACTCTTCTCGCCTACTCCCTTCTCGCTGGGGACTTGTGGACTAGGGATTCTAGATAATTCCTTACAGCTTCTCTAGACTTATTTTCTACCTCTCCCCCTTCATATTTCCACCTACCTTTCCCCAATCTCTGTATTCTATGAGCATTTTCAACAAAAGACAAAACAAACAGACAAATTACGAAACAATACATTTCTGAATCCTCAAACAGGTTAAGCACAATTCCCAAGTATTCCATTGCTGGAATTCATTCCATGCCATTCCCCAACATTTAAAATCTGTTGGGAAATTGTTTCATAATTGTGAGGAAATGGTTCAAAAAGACATCCTTTTGACCTGGAAAGATAGCAGAACATATTGAAAATACATAGAAAAATTGCCTGGAAACCAAATTATAAATCAAATTGCTAACATTGGTTATATAGGGGATGGGAAATACTTAAACAGAAATAAAAATGTCAAAAATATTCTCATAACCCTTCAACATAAACTTTTCTTATTTTAAGTTTTTCTGCTTGTTTTAGGGAAACAAATAAGTGGTAACAGATATAGTAAAAATAAGGAAGTTATAAATATTGCAAAGTTTTTTCAGAAAAGGCTCCCAGGTCCATTTCTCTTGGCACAGAGCTTTGGTATTTTACTATATTAAGACTTTGGTATTTTATTATCCAAATGGGCCTGGGCAGGTTGTTTGCTGTGGCTCTCCTTCCTGGTGACAATTAGCTGATGAGAGGCTGGAGAGGAGAGGCCTGGGGCATTGCCATCAACAGAAGTCTCTCTCAGTCCCAACCATGAAGGCATCAACATCAAAATGATCAAGAAAGTGGTATTCTGTGGGTAAATGTTAAGATGGCTCCCTCCTTCTGCAGATAGCCTAGGAGCTAAAAAGAAAGTGACCCAGTGCCGAGTGCAGTGGCTCATGCCTGTAATCCCAGCACTTTGGGAGGCCGAGGCGGGTGGATCATGAGGAGTTCAAGACCAGCCTGGCTAAGATGGTGAAACCCTATCTCTATCAAAAATACAAAAATTAGCTGGGTGTGGTGGCAGGTGCCTGTAATCCCAGCTACTTTGGAGGCTGAAACTGGGAAGCAGAGGTTATAGTGAGCCAAGATGGTGGCACTGCACTCCAGCCTGGGTGACAGAGCAAGACTCTGTCCAAAAAAAAAAAAAAAAAAAAAAAAAGAAAGAAAAGAAAAAAGGAAAAAAAAAAGAAAGAAAGTGACCCAGGTCATGTGCCTGTTAACTTGTTAGTATTTATGGACTGAAGGACAGGTAGTTATCTTAGATAATGTGTGGAAAAAACTACAGAACTTTAAAATCTCTGAACAAAATTATTCATTATAATGTGTCAAAGTTTTATTTAAACCATTAGTGAGGGAACTGGAAATTAGACAATTAGACAAAAGAACTGATTTTTCCAAATGCTTACACACACACACACACACACAAACACACCGGTATACCATAAGCAAAAGAAAATATTTACTATTTTAGATATAAAATTGGACAACATTCTACAGGGCAATAAAACTCTGACATCTTTGGGGTTCATTTATCTAAAGCCTGTAAAGCACACCACCTGATCAACTCCTTCAAGGTAACCTCTAACTTTACAGCACTGTAACACTATTGGCCCTTGTATCAGTTGTGGTTGTGAGTCAAATATACTTTGTAAACAAAGTTACCATGCACACTAGAATCAGAAAGAATGAAACAGAACTACATGATTTGACTCAACTTCTGGGTTAGAGGTCTCCTTTCAGTATTAACTTTGGAAGTTTTCCAAGTTTATCTTTGGAAGGGAGCCAATATTCTTTTATACCACAATTGCTAGAATTGTGTATAAAGTAGGAAAAAGGCTCCAGGAGTCACGTCTAGGGATTCAACTCATAACTTCAGTATTTGGAATGTGTGGCATCTGTTTTTTTGCTGCTTAGAAACCTTTTTTACTCACCAGCTAATTTCTCACTGAATTCTACTTAGGCAAAGTGGTCATTCCCTTTCTATAACAGCTGCCTTCACAACCAAAGCTGCTTCTCTTAAATGCAAGAGTCAGAGAACTGTTTGTAAAACAGGACCAAGAGAATTCTTGATGGCAGAGATTATATTTTCACCTCTTTACCTTTGTATCCACATTCCTAACATAGAACCTGGCATAGCAGGCATTCAGTAAATGAAGTAAGAATATACAAACTTAGCTGGACTATAAATACTTCCTGCCATGTAGTTCTGGTTTGTTCTTTCTGATTCTAGGGTGCATGGTAACTTTGTTTACAAAGTGTGTTTGACCAGCCACAACTGATGAAAGGGCTAATAGTGTTACAGTGCTGTAAAGTTAGAGGTTACCCTGAAGGATTTGATCAAGTGGTATGTTTTACAGGCTTTAGATAAACCCAAAGACGTTATAGTTTTATTGTGCTATATGTTAGCTGGAATGTGATGAGATTGTATAAATGGAGGTTGTTAATTGCCTATTTGAATTTCAGTATCTTTTCAGAAAGTAGGACAACCGGATATCGTGTTAACTTCACCTTTATGTCTTTGATTATGTAAAATATTTTCTAAATTTCTTCATTTCTCTCTCTCTCTCTCTCTCTCTCTCGATAGATGGATATAGAAAATTTTAGACAGAGTCTCACTCTGTCACCCAGGCTGGAGTGCAGGGGTGCAATCTCAGTTCACTGCAACCACCACCTCTGGGTTTGAGTGATTCTTGTGCCTCAGCCTCCCAAGTTGCTGGGACTGCAGGCACATACCACCAAGCCCAGCCAATTTTTTGTATTTTTAGTAGAGACAGCGGGCCAGCATTTTTGCACATTGGCCAAGCTGGTCTAAAACTCTTGGTTTCAAATGATCCACCCACCTTGGCCTCCCAAAGTGCTGGAATTACAGGCATGAGCCATCATCATGTCTGGCCTATTCCTCTATATTTGTGATGATAAGTTTCCAAAATTTGTCTCATAAATGCTTCAAGAGAGACAGTAATTTAAATGTGTTCCCAAATTTGGCTGGTTTGTGATTTAAAAAAAAAAATAATTAATCTCCTTTGGGGGCAATATTAACTTCTCAGTTAACAGAAAAAAATGTAGCACTTTATTGCTTCATAATCAGTTGGCATTAACTGCTACATGCTTCAGACTAGTAAGGAAGAAGCTGTTTTCAAGACTGGCATATAACAATCTCAGTTAATAACACTTTAGTATTCCCACAAAATGTATAAAAGCATTCAAGTATATTCTTTTCTTAGTGACACAGTCTTGGGAAAACTCTTATCATCACAAAACAGCATTGAACTGTTTTGTTTGCGCATTCATGTGCGTTTGTGTGTGTGTGTATGTGTTAGCGAGAGGAGAAAGAGGTAATGAGATCTTAAATGTTTGATTGCCTTTGAGAAACAATCTAGATTTGTAGAGAGAGGTGGATCCCAGGTCACATGAGCTCTGTGCTAAGGCACAACCAATAATGCCCTTTTTGTCCCCTGGCTGCCTTACAAGAAGGCTAGGAGGGCTCCTGAGCCTTCTCAGATTCAGCTGTATTTCACACTGACAGGCAGGTTTTAGATTCAACATCATTCCAGGCCTCTAGGTGGGGCAGGATGCAATTTTGTTCTCACAAAACCTGCAACTCAAAGAGAAGAATAAAAGGAAACACTCTAAAATCAAGCAATACCTTCAATTCTATCAGGACTTGGGGGGGGGGAAAAAGAATCAAGTGATATCTGATCCTCACAGGCAAAGAGAAAAAATCCACAGTGGAGGAAGTAGTTGTATTTCCTGCATTAGAGAAAGCTCCAGGAAATTGTGAGCCACAATTCCAATGTCCTTTGAGGCCACTGAAATCTCTCTGTCCCTGCCAAGAGGGAGGTTAAAATGAATATTTTACTTCTTCCTGTGGACTGGGGTCCATTTGAACCCAGAGGAATGGAGATTGATTGAGACGGAATGGTTGATTTTTCTTGTTCATGGTTCATATCTTCTGTCTCTAAAGAGATATCCTGAATCCCTGTGGTTTCCTACCCTCTTCTCTTCTCTGGTTATATGTAAATAACTATACACATGAGATGAGAGCAAGGAAACAGATAACAGGTTAAATATAACATTTCTTTTATAGCCCTTCCCCAAACCCTTCCTTATTGCATCTGGAAACCTTCATCTGTTTTTTTTTAAAATGAGTTTAGCATCTTTTCTTTAGCAGAAACATAGTAAAAAGTCTTAGAGGTCAGTGAAACCCTAGACTATAAGAAAAGTAGGGCATAGCAACTTAATATGCTTGGGAAAATCAGTATGAACTCAGGACTTTAAAAAGACGTATTTTCTAGCTCTGTGACTTCTCAAATGAACCAGCAGCCACCATCACACAGCACCAAGTCTCATGTAGACTTACAAGGCCCAAATTTGGGTCTTTGATACTTTTCCCCACTAGAAAGAGCCTGAACTCCTTGGACTATGGCGGTTTCCAAGACAGTGACACAGGAACAAACAAACAAACAAACACACAAAAAAACCCCTAAATGGGTCAGGAAATATTCTTCTATTGGCAGAAAACAAGGATTCTTAAAAAAAAAAAAATTAGTCCGGGTGTGGTGGCTCACGCCTGTAATCCCAGCACTTTGGGAGGCTAAGGCAGGTGGATCGTGAGGTCAGAAGTTCAAGACCAGCCTGGCCAAGATAGTGAAACCCCGTCTCTACCAATAATACAAAAATTAGCCGGACATGGTGGCGCGCGCCTGTAATCTTAGCTACTCAGGAGGCTGAGGCAGAGAATTGCTTAAACCGGGAGGCAGAGGTTGCAGTGAGCCAAGATCGTGCCACTGCACTCCAGCCTGGGCAACAGAGCGAAACTCTGTCTCAAAAAAAGAAAAAAAATTAGAGGCTGGGCATGATGGCTCATGCTTATAATCCCAGCACTTTGGGGGTCCTGAGATGGGAGGATTACTTGAGCCTAGGAGTTCAAGACCAGCCTGGGCAACATGGTGAGAACTTGTCTCCACAAAAAATACCAAAAAAAGAAATTAGCTGGGTGCTGCGGTGCATGCCTGTAGTCCCAGTAACTTGAGAGGCTGAGGTGGGAGTATCATTGAGCCTGGGAGGTCAAGCTGTTATTGGGCCATTGCATTCTAGCTTGGATGACAGAGGAAGACCCTGGCTCAGTATGTATATGTACAGTTTGTCTCCTTTGCCTTTTCAGCTCTCTCTTCCTCTCTTTATATATATATATATATTTCACTTTATATATTTATATATAAAGAGAGGAAGAGAGAGCTCTTTATATATACACATGTATGTGTATATATATATTATATATAATATATATATATAAAGAGAGGGAGAGCTCTCTATATATACATATATGTATGTGTATATATATTATATATAATACATATATAAAGAGGAAGAGAGAGCTCTTTATATATACATATATGTATGTATATAGATGAGTGATTTATGTATATATGTGTGTATATATATGTATATATGTGTGTATATGTATATGTATATATACATATATGTGTATATGTATAGATACATAAATAAATATATAATTATATATAAATAATATACATAAAGAGAGGAAGAGAGAGCTCTTTTTATATATATATGTATTTATATGAGTGAGTGGTTTATTTATGTATGTATGTGTGTGTGTGTGTGTGTATATATATATATATATCTCTCTCTCTAACCAAGAGAGACATATAGATGTAATGCTGTCTTTTAAAAATAGTCCTTTAGCAAGACAGATAATTAATTGAAAAAAGCTACCCACTTATTTATTAATTACTTACTAATTTACATATATATATAAGAGTGAGTGCTGAAAGGGCAAAGGAGACAAATTGAAAGTGTTTTCACTGGCTAAGTTCTGAAAAATCAAGAATCAAAAATGATTGTTTGTATTATTTTAGATTCAAAATGATACTCAAAAGAAAAAAAAATTAAAATAAAATTTAAGAAAAAACGTGGCTATAAAACAAGAGAATGATGAAGACAAATAGATTTGTTCAAGTCTTACTAATGAAAGTAATTAGTAAATAAGTAATTAATAAATAAGTGGGTGGCTTTTTTCAATTAATTATCCATCTCGCTGAAGGACTATTTTAAAAAGGGAGCATTATATCTCTATGACTCTCTTGAGTAGATATAAAATAAATCCATGTGAAAAATTTTATTTAACTCATTACTATCATTATTGAGACAGAGTCTTGCTCTGTTGCCCAGGCTGGAGTGCAGTGGCGCAATCTTGACTCACTGCAACCTCTGCCTCCTGGGCTCAAGATTCTCGCCTCCCAAGTAGCTGGGACTACAGTCGTGTGCCACCATGCCAGGCTAATTTTTTTTATTTTTCGTAGTGATGGGGTTTCACCATGTTGGCCAGGCTGGTCTTGAACTCCTGGCTTCAAGAGATCTGCTTGCCTTGGCCTCCCAAAGTGCTGGGATTACAGGAGTGAGCTACCATACCTGGCCAGATTTTAATTGATTTATTAATTAATCAGGGGACCAGTGCTAAATTACTACTTGGTCAAAGGAGAATTTAAAGAATCACTTATATATAAGCAATAAGGAATGCCAGGTTAAATTTACAAATAAATGCAAATGACTCTATCCACAAGGCAATAATCAAGTGCATTCCACTTTAGTTTGCTTTTGTGTGGACAAGAATCCATTGTACTGCTATCAGTTCACTACAACTTAGAGAGTTATAAAATAGTTCAAAGACAATGAAACCTAGGAAAGTATGCTAGACAGGCAGCCAATGATTTTTTGTTGTCTTTCAAAATCTTTTACAATGTTTTCTGACAGCCTGTTTATGAAATATAGAAAGGTCTTTATTTCTATGTCTGTGTACAGGAAAGAATAAACAGGGAACATCAAAGAAGTAGACATTGCTTCAAGAAAGAGAACAATTGATCAACACTGGTAGTTAAATGAAAGAGCCAGGAAAATGAAGGTTTGACAGTTAATCAGCAGACAGTAACAATAGGTTCCAAGAATATAAACGAGCCAGATATCCCAGAGGAATTAGCTGCATAGAGTCAATCCCTTACCACCCAGGAGAAGATATTCCTACATCTTTGCTATGCAAAATACTTGCATGGTTCAACAACCAGTAGCATTGGCATCTCTTAATCTCAGGCCCTACTCCAGCTTTACTAAACCAGAATATATATATTAACAAGATTCTCAGGTGATTTGCATGCACCTTGAAGTTTGCATTACCCTGAGCTAGATATACTGCGTACTGCTATGAGATATTCATAAGACAGAAGTCTCCCTTTATACCTTCAGGCCAGACCATCATATTAGAGTGGCAGGACTGTTGGTTAGGTACTGGCAGACCTAGAAAACATGAGATAAATTATCATTTTGTAGAGAGAAACCATGCATTGGAAAATTCAGATATATAGGAAAGGCAATTAATTAGAAGCAAAAGTGAGTTTAGTTTTAGTAGAGGTTTAATTTAGGTACCAGCAATTTGAGGTTGAATTATTTTGGGCTGTGTGATCAGATTCCAAATCCAATGGAGAAGCAATCATTTCACCACCCAAATCATGCAGTGCTGATAATCAGTATAATATTGCCTGTGTGCTTTGTCTCTAGCATAAGTTGTTTAAAACATTTACAAAAGACCGATATATTAAAGGTGTGATTTTTCAAGTAATTATTTAGCGTATAATTAAAGAAGTTTATAATCAATGTTTGAATTTAAGTTGTTAGATCTGTGATTTGGTTTAGCAGTGGTATGAATAGTATGTAAATATTTGCAATATCTTTAATGTTTAAAAGAAATATTAATTGATTAATGTATCAGTCAGGTTTTTGCTGCAATATTGACATATGAAAAACTCCCAGATTACTTATTTTATATTCCTGACCTGCAGGTGGGCTGGGGAGGTTCTCCTTCAGTCTGTGAGTTGAGTTAATATGTTTTACGTGCTTCTATTCTGGGACCAGTGGTTACCTAGGGTTATTCTCATGGCAGATGGCAGAAGTGTAAGGGAGGAGAATGGAAACGTGATGGCTAAAAGCTGACATGTTCTCTTTTCCGCCCACATTCCATTGTCTAAAGCAGGAGATGTGGCCAAGCTCAACATCAGAGAAGTAGAATGACTGGGCATGGTGGCTCCTGCCTGTTATCCCAGCACTTTGAAAGGCCAAGGTGGGAGGATCGCTTAAGCCCAGGAGTTCTAGATCAGCTTGGGCAACACAGGAAGACCCCGTAACTAAAATAAATAAAAAATTGCCAGGTACAATGGCACATGTGTGTAGTCTCACCTACTTGGGAGGCTGAGGTGGGAGGATCACTTAGCTTGGGAGGGTGAGGCTGCAGTGAATTATGATTGAGACAGGCACTCCAGCCTAGCTGACAGAACAAGACCTTGTCTTGAAAACAAAACCAAAAACAAAACCAAAAACAAAATAATCCAAAGAGTTAGAATGGTCTACCTACAGTGAACCATGCAAAGGTGGGGAGAGAAAGAATTGTGAGTAAATAATGTAATCTCTGACTCTTAATAAATCTACAAGATAAAAATATTGGCTATATAAGTGCAAATAGTGATCATCCTTCATGTACAAAAGCCTCTCACAAATGACTTTAGAGCAAAGTTCTGAGTCATGAAAGAATCTCTTGTTTTTGTATGGTCAAATGTAATATAATGTGAAGTTATTATTTATTTGAATGTTTTTGTAGCAGGGTTGCAGAATTACTCATGACACAGAAGTTTAGAAGAGATTTAATTTCTTTATTTCGTTTATGGTTTATTTGGTCTTGTGATGTGGTAGGTGGTAGGAAAGAAAAACAAAACCAAAAAAACACAAATTAATCTGGTTTAAAATGTATTGTGATCCAGTCATTTAAACCGCCTCTTAGGTAATTCTCAGGTTCTCAGACTTCTCACATTTTCACTCCTTCATTGCCTTCTTGCCTGGAAGTACATGGCGGGGTGGGGTGGGGGGTATTGTTTATTGTATTCTTTTGATATAGTGTGGGAAGAGGAGTCTCAATGGCCTTAATCTTGGTTCTTGAGTGTGCACTGATTAGTGCTTATTGAAGTTCACCCAAGTTTTGGCATTTGACTGCAATGGCTCCTAAAGTTGTCTATTTTTTCCTGGTTTAGTCAAGGTGTAGTCACCCACTTCCTTGTTGGCTTGGCCTACCTTCAGCTCTCTCTGGCTAAAGACCTTTCTGAATCTCTCCCTTACCCAGCTGCCATTCAAGCTGTTCATCCTGAAGACTTTTGCTGTGGGATCATCTATCCCAGTGCCTCAGGAGGCCCCGTGGGAGGCTTGTGGCTCTCCACTATGTGTCCATTAGGTACTAGTGTAGGCTTTGGAATACACATTCGGATCTCTCTCTCTTTTTCTCTTTCTCAAGGACCTTAGCACTGCGGTCTCCTCATCATGCCAGGAAATCTCATGTTGAGGTGAAGACACTTGGCAGAGCTGACCTGGAATCTCGAATAGACAAAATGACCACCCGGGAGCAGAAGTTTCTCACTATCCACCTTTCCCTTCCTGTTTCCTCTTTTCCTGCTCGCCATCCCCTGGACAACAAGAGGAAGGTTTTCTTTTGCTTCTCTTTTATCACATTCCTGTTTCTACCACAGAGTGGGAAGCTTCTTGGCAAATGTCATAGGCAAAAGAGGAAATCTCTATGATTTGGATTGCCAAGTCTGGCTCCTAACATGTTAAGTAGGAGTCAAAGAGATGTGGAAAATCTTCTCTTTCACCATAACAGTTGTCTCATTACAAAATCCTACTTTACATGCCAGAAGCTGACTATTGCCTCTTTTATTCCTAATTACTACCCTCCCACAGAAACACACAGACAGATGCTTTGAACTCTTTAAAGAGAAGATCGTGACTAGGAAAAACAAAAGAGAAAAGCATGTGAATTTTTCAAAACACTGCTGCTGACACTTTACATTTGTCAGGGTGCAAGTTGAATAGCATTTCAGAAAATCAGATTTGTTTCCATCTTTAGATCAATAACCTTCTTAAGGCAACATGGTGGAGAGCAATTTGAGACATACGTGGCAGCCATGGAGTTTATGTTTTTATGTATTTGCGGGGGTTGTTGGGCAGCCAGGGGTGATGAGAATTATTCAAGAATAGGAAAGAGAAATAAATTTGTCATCATCACATTACCTATCATTATGGGCCTAGGCAATAGGAATCCTTGTCTTGTTTATCATCCACCCTTCATTGCTGATCAGAAGATTTGCATTGCCATGATTCCTGTGCCCTCTCTCTGTGGTGAGACCATAGGATATACAGCTTTAGGAAAATAAGCTGCCACTCTGGCATTCAGCCTTTCAGAAGGAAATACATCTCTTCTACCAGTCCTCTGGGAAAATTAGGATCTTGATTAAGAATACTGTTCTAATCAGAGCCCTAATTCACAGTGTTAATGCTACTTTTGTTTTTTAGGGCTTTCCTGAAATGGAAACCATGTCACACACATCATTCAGCTTATAAAATCCTACCAAGAGTAGAGTTTTGTAGAATTTTTGGCAGGAGATTTCAAACCAATCTCTACCTCCATCAGGACTTGCTA
Organism: Cacajao melanocephalus; assembly: GCA_963573385.1. Lineage (NCBI taxonomy): Eukaryota > Metazoa > Chordata > Mammalia > Primates > Pitheciidae > Cacajao > Cacajao melanocephalus. The sequence goes on along the minus strand of CAUYLG010038139.1, from coordinate 161,575 downwards.
AAATCTGGAAGATCAGCTGATTTGTCCAGTGAGAGGGAAAAGTCATATCTACTGCTTCTATTCTCTTACTGTCCTGGCTTCTGGGGTTGGCAGATATACCTTGATAACAAAACACTTTGATAGCATCATGCCTTGTGGAGTGATACGCGGAGAGTTACAGCCTTTTTGGTAGAAGACATTTCTTTCATCTCTCTCCCTGGACCTTTAAAGTCTTTTTAAAACTCAGAATCATATTGATAGAAACTTTATGGGACAATCCACTCTTAGATTGATTATCCAGTCAAGAGGAGAGCTGCAGATATTTTAGAACCATTCTAGGCAAAGACAGAAACAGCTTTCTAGAGACTGCTTCTGTATTACTCACTGCTCTCAGAAATATTAGCTTAATTGGCATGAGCATGAGGCTAGTGAGACTAAGGCGGTATGTTTGCACCTCCAGAATGCAGTCATCTTGATGCTGTTTTATGAACTTATATGAGTATCTCAACCCTAACAAGCTGCTTTTGGTCACAAGGAAAGCAAACAAGTGACTGAAATGATGTCTCATGTTCATGTCTTAACTGATCTCCTAGATCCTTATTCATCCTATGAACCTAGGAGACCCTAACTGTATCATGGCTTCAGGGTCTCAAGATTTTCAATTTTTGCTGCAAACTTGTCAAATTCAGTCATTGCTTATAGGTCTCCAAGGTTGAATATTCTGATATATCTGAACGGAGATCCCTACTGGTTCTTGATTCCAGACACCAAATTTAGATGGATTCAAAGATTCCTCGGACCCCAGGAAGAGCCTCAAGAAAATTTAATATTTTTAATATATAAAAAAGTGATCTTCCTCAACTGGATTGGGGGTGGGCACTATTCTTGAAAGAGCCATTTTAGAATCTGTGAGAGAAAGCCAGGCACAGTGACTCATGCCTGTAATCCCAGCACTTTGGGAGGCTGAGGCAGGAGGATTGCATGGGCCCAGGAGTTGGAGGTTGCAGTTAGCCATAACTGTGCCACTCCAACAGGAGGTATTAATTTTACAACATTTCTTTATACTATAACATACTTTGGGAATAGCATATTAAATCAACTTTTCCCTGTTGTCTCAGAGTTTTGACAGAGGTTTCAAAGGGCAAAAATAATACAATAGGTATTAGCTATTCTCACATCCTGAAGAAAAGGCTGGCCGTCTTGGACTGGCCACATTTATTCTGCTGTCATCTGCCCATGACCCACTCCCAGGTTATCTCAGAGGATGGAAAACATTCATGTTTCAAGAGATTTGGAAAGAGGGGCAGTGTATTAGTCCATTCTTGCATTGCTGTAAAGAACTACCTTAGACTGGGTAATTTATAAAAATAAAAGAGGTTTCATTGACTCAAAGTTCCACAGGCTATACAGGAAGAATAGCTGGTGAGGCTTCAGGAAACTTATAATTGTGGCAGAAGGTGAAGGGGAAGCAGGCATGTCTTACATGACCAGAAAAGGAAAAAGAAGGCAAGCAGGAAGGTGCCACACACTTTTAAACAAACAGGTCTTGCGAGAACTCACTTACTATCATGAGAACAGCAAGGGGGAAAGTCTGCCCCCATGATCCAATCACCTCTCACCAGGCCCCTCCTCCAACACTGGAAATTACAAATGGATGTAAGATTTGGGTGAAGACGCAAACCCAAACCATATCAGGCAGGTTGCTGTGTGTTTCTTCTCCTTCCCTGCAAGGAAGTGGAATTCAGAGGGGAGAGACTTCATTTACTTAAACTTTATCTAAAGCCAGTGAAATAGGCTGCAATGGAGCCATTTGGAGAACTTGAGTTGGAGGGACACAAAGACTGATGTTTGACACACACCCAGAAGTCTGAAGTTGAGAGGCTGTATCCAAGTCTGACAGAGTAGAAAGCACTTCAGCAGGTCAAGAACACAGGCATATTTTCCCTAGGCCAGGGTAAATCTGATTAAACCTGGGCGTGCGTTGTATCATTGTCTTGAAATGGGCCATGGTCAAGAGGGCCTCCTGATAAAGATGAGGCAACCACAGCAGAGAGAAGTTGCAGGTTCACCTTCAGACACAGAGTGGAGGCAGAGCAGTCTGAGGGGTCAAGGCAGAAAGATGGACAGGCAAGGGGTAGGGCTTCACCCAAGATCCCAAAAGGGGTATCCCAGAGAGAAGGAATACATATTTGGAAACTAGCACACCCAGGCCACAGCTGTAGTGGTCAAGTGGGATTGCTCTGTCCTTGTGCTTCTTCTCTCTTGCCCCAAACCTGTAAGGGGTTCTAACTGCAGCCAGCAGGTGTGGGAAGGGACTGCTGGAGACAGAGAGAAGAAACTGATGCAGCACCCCTGCTACATCCACCTAAGCAGAAAGGAGGGGAGATGTTTTCAATTGGATCAGAGTTAAGAATTTTGATATTTTACTGAACCAAATTATTTGAGAACTGACAAAAGAAAATATTCCCTTATTACCAGAGAATGGCATCTCCTTTTCCTTTTTTCATTCTAATGCATGAGTGAGTTTTGGATATATGACAACATAATGTTAATATAAGCCCAGTTAAATTATGTATTTTTCATTTCTCCATAAATACCATTTTTATAGAGAGCCTTGAAAACTCTCCTAACTCCAATAATCAATGATTTTTATTATAAAACCTAAAGGATGGTGCTGTGAATTAATTAGAAAGATTTTGATTACAAATAACAGAATACCTAAATATGACTTAAATAGTAGGGGTCTATTGTCTTACATTAAAAAGAACTATAGATGTGGGAGGTTCCAGAAGGGTTAATGATGCTTGAGCTGCCAGCCAATTATGCTAAAATTCTCTTGGCTGCTTCTCATGTCAACAAGATACCTGCCACCATTCTAAACATTACACCTTCAATCTGACAACACCAGCAAAAGGAAAGGATTTTCTTCTCATATGACTTTCCATTTCATCAGGGAAAAAAAAATCTGACTGGACATGGTGGCTCATGCCTGTAACCCTAGCACTTTGGGAGGCCAAGGCAGGAAGATCACTTGAGGTCAGGAGTTCAAGACCAGACTGGCCAACATAGTGAAACCCCATCTCTATTAAAAATATAAAAAATTAGCCAGGTGTGGTGGTGTGCACATGTAATCCCAGCTACTCGGGAGGCCGAGGCAGGAGTATTGCCTGAACCCAGGAGGCAGAGGTTGCAGTGAGCCAAGATCACACCATTTCACTCCAGCCCAGGTGACAGTGCGACACTCCATCTCAAAAACAAATAAACAAACAACAACAAAAAAAGATTTTACAGCTTTCAGCAGATTTTGCCTTGTAATTAATTCCCCTTCATTGAGTCACATTCTCATCCTTAAATCAATGACTAGTAAAAGGAAAAGAGAATACTGTGATTGTCTTAGACCAATTATGATTCATTCCCAGAGGCAGAATTCTGCCTTTCTCAGCATATTAGTGCCTGGTATTTGAACAAATTTGACAGTCTAATAGCAAGGGAAAAGATAGGAATGGCAGTTGCACTCACAATGTCTGCTGCAGAAGTCTATGCCAAAGGCTTCTAACAGTGGAACTGTGTGGACTGAGTCACAGTGCTGACTCACTGCTCTTATGTTTTGAAGATCCTCCTTAATAACAAATGCCTCTGTCATCTCTGCCCCAAGGCCTAATGTGAAAAGTTGGATTAGAGTTTTCAATTGAGAGAAATAACTTTTCAATTGAGAGAAATAACTAATATTCTTTGGTACATGGTGTTTTAATATAAAGCATATCATTGTTCCATATTATTTCTACTTTGCTTCAAGTATTTTTGAAGAAAAAATAATGTATTATTTTTCATAGGACTAGAAATGTGATTAACTCCCTTTGAATATAGCACACAAATATATAACCCCAAATGGTAAGCACTCTTATCATTGTGTTTTATGTTTTTGGTGTAACGGTAACACAGTTATGTATAATGATGATGATGATGATATTTGCCACGTGTTGAATGGTGCCAGCCACTGGGCTGAGAATGTTTATACACACATATGCACACATGTATTTTTTTCAGTTCTCATAATGCTTTTTATTTTTTTAACTTTTATTTTAGGTTTGTGGGTACATGTGAAAGTTTGTTACATAGATAAATTGTGTTTGTTACATAGATAAATAAATAATATTATGTCTGCAACAATGTCCCTTCCCCCCATTTTCATTTCCTCCTATTTTGGTAGGTGTCAGTTTGGTACCAAATGACTTATTAAAATCAAGTTGATGCTGCGTTGAGTATAATAACTCAGACTGCCCTTCTTCCAAGACAACTAGACCTCAGGTTAGGATATCAAATAATGTGTGGTCAGAGAATTGTGAAAATTAAAACATTTAGTACTAAAAAGAAGTGGGAAACATTGGGAAGGGTGATGGCAATTATTTACTAGGTATTTTATCTTCTGAATTTCTCAGCAAGGGAATCTAGCTATCTGAATAGGAGGCAAAGATGTGTGACTATTTCCTGTTTCTACTGGTGCTTATGATAACTTGAAGCAAAAGCACTGTTGCTATAATGAATTTGGGCAATCTCCTGAGTATCCTGCTTTTTCTTCTTCCAAAATTACTTCTCCTCCCTATCCTCAATAGGTATGTCAGATTATATTTAATTTCTTTAGGGCCTTGTTCTTAACCACATGCCATAATAGAGAAAAATCTGACAAATGAACTCACCCAAAGGTGTTAGTAACCTCCATAACTGCAATTTATAGTGACTGACCGAAAAAAACTGTAATTTATAAAATAAGATTAAAAAATGAATTTCTTTCTTTCTTTTTTTTTTTTTTTGAGACAGAGTCTTACTCTGTCACCCAGGCTGGAGTGCAATGGTGTGATCTCAGCTCACTGCAACCTCCGCCTGTCAGGGTAAAGTGATTCTCCTGCCTCAGCCTCCTAAGTAGCTGGGGTTACAGCTCCTACCACCACACCCGGCTAATTTTTCTATTTTTAGTAGAGATGGGATTTCACCATATTGGCCAGGCTGGTCTCGAACTCCTGACCTCAGGTGATCCACTTTCCTCGGCCTCCCAAAGTACTGCGATTACAGGCCTGAGCCACCGCGCTCAGCCAAGTAATGCATTTCTAATAAGAGTTTAGGCTGTAGAGATTTTAGGGTTAGGAGACACACCCAAGGCCACTTATAGCTGACATTGTCTGCTATCTTGGTCAGAAAGGTCCTGGAAGCCCTGGTGGATTAGGTTTTAGTATATGCACCAAGTTACAACCTGAGCAAAGCAAGAACAAGGTAGGACTCCAATGGTGGGGGGACAAAGATTCACTTCCTTTATTTTTTCTTTTTTTATTTCTTTTTTTCTTCATGTGGGGCAGAGTCTTTTCCTTAGACACAAACCAAACACATTGAATTGCATCAGACAAAAACAATGTATTTTAACCTGAATAATAGGAACAGTTATGGCTATAATCTTGTCCTATAATTATTATTATTTTTTTCTGATGGCTAACGTTAGGCCTACTCAGTAGTGCTCAGTAGTGAAAACAGGAAGTTGTTTTGTGAAATTTTTATCACAGACTTAAACTCCAAACAACTCAGACCAAAAGATAAACTGCTCTCCTGAAATCACTCAAGTGATTGCCCAAATGTCCACTTCCCTTTGAGCTTTATAGAGATGGCCTAAAAATACTTTAGCATTGGTAGGAATCAGGGGTTCAGATGAGTACTTTTAGGGACCATGATAGGCTAGGCTGCCATTCTGTTCTGGCATAAAATGGTATTCAATTTTAGAGCCTAAGACTTTTTACAACTTAACTGACAAACCAAAAGCAATTTTCAGTTTTTCACCAGAATCCGGGGACTAGAATTCCCTACCACACTATTAAACATTTCTTGGCAGTGGCTCATGGGATGTGCCTGACAGCTCTTGGCAGAAGCTATAATAGAATCGTCCTTCTTCCTTCTATCACTCTAGCAATTCATAGTCGATTTATAATACTTTCTGGGAAAGGCAATTCTCAGTCCTAAGGGACGTCAAAATGAAAAGCACATCAAATGAAGTATTTAATTTCATCAACCTGAGGATTAAGTAAAAAGTCTTTTTCTCCTTTGGGCTCATAATAGAAAAATAGCCTTCTGTTAGAGAGACTTGATTATGTGAGCACTTATAAAATAAATTTCTGTCATAGATTACGTGTCATTTAAAATTGTAACAGAGAAAAGCATTTAAATGTAAACATGGTTGTTGATGAAAAGAGTCAAACTGTAAAATATTTTAAAAGATTTATTCTGAGCCAATGTGAGTGATCATGGCCTGTGACACAGCACTAAGGAGGTCATAAGTACATGTGTCCAGGGTGGTCGGGGTACATCTTGGTTTTATATATTTTATGGAGACATGAGACATCAATCAAATACATTTAAGAAATACATTAGTTTCATTCAGAAAGGTGAGACAACTCAAAGAGGGAGCTTCCAGGCTATCAGTAAATTTAAATATTTTCTGGCTGATGATTGGTTGAGTTTATCTGAAGACTTGGGATCAATAGAAAGAAAATGTTCAGGGTAAAGGATTGTGGAGACCAAGTTTTATTATGCAGAGGAAGCCCTCAGATAGCAAACTTCAGAGAGAGCAGGTTGTGAAATGTGTCTTATTGGACTTAAGAGGATGCCTGGCTCTTAGTCGATTACTCCTGGATCTGGGAAGAGAAGAAGGAAAACAAAGGGAAAAGGGGCTTCTCTATAGAATGTGGATTTTTCCCATAAGAGGCTTTGCAGAGCAATTTCAAGATATGGCAAGGAAATATATTTGGGGGTTAAATATTTTGATCTTCATCCTTGTCTCATAGTGTTATGCCAGAGTCAGATTGGAAAGTAAGCCACGATATGTAGGGTTAAATAACACCCATCTGATAAGAATTTATGGTTTGTAGGGCATGACTCCCCAGAACCCTTAGGTAGGAATTTGGGCAAGATAAAAAACTGGAGCTTAGTCTTCATGGTCAATTCATTCTTTATGGGCTGACATGCATTTTTAAAAAAAGTAACAAATAGATCCTAAAATATATCTCAAAACAAGAGAAACTTATTTCTCTATTTCTTTTTTAAATGAATGGACTATGTTTTAAAGCAGTTTTAGATTTGCAGAAAAGTGAATAGAAGGTACAGAGAGTTTTTGTATATCCCACTTTGCAGCCTCCTAGGCCCACTCCCCACCTTCCCCTTCCTTATGATTTCCCCTGCTATTCATATCTTTCATTTGTTACACAGTACATTTGTTACAATTGATGAGCTGATGTGGACACATTATTATTAACCAAAGTCCATAGTTTACATTAGGATTCACTCCTTGTGTTATACATCTACCAGCAAATGTATGATATGCCTCCACCATTACTATCATACAGAATAATTTTACTGCCCTAAACATCCCTTATGCTCCCTGTTGTCATCTGTCTCTCTCCTCAAATCCCTGGCAGCTACTGACCTTTTTCTGTCTTCACTATTTTACCTTTTCCAGAATGTCATATCCAGAATCATACAATATATAGTCTTTTCAGACTGGCTTCTTTCCCTTAGCAATATGCATGTAAGTTTCTTTCATATCTTTTCATGACTTGGTGGCTTTTTTTTTCATTTTATTGCTGAATAATGTTTCATCATATGGATGTATCACAGTTTGTGTATTCATTCACCTATTGAAGGACATCTTGGTTTCTTCTGAGGATTGGCAATTATGAATAAACCTGATATAAACATTTGTCTGCAGATTTTTGTATGGATATGTTTTCAACTCATTTGAATAAATACCAAAGAGCATGTCACTCAATCAGATAGTGAGATGGGTAAAATTTTATAAGAATTACCAAAGTGTCTTCCAAAGTGTCTGGACCATTTTGTATTCCTACTGGCAGTGAATGAAAGTTCCTTTGGCTCCACCAAATCCTCATGAGCATTTGGTAGTGTTAACGTTTTGAATTCTAGCCATTCTAACAGATATGTAGTAGTTTCTTACAGTTGTTTTATTGATTTTATGCACTTCAAAGTGTATTAAAACATATTTCTGCCTCCTGTATCCAAGTTTCTTAACCTTGAGTTGAGAGATGGAATTCATTCAGGACCTTTATGAAGTTGTGTTTAAAATTGTGTCTGATTTTCTAGAAAATGAGTGGAGCCTATTTTTGTCATTAGAATTTAAAAGAGATTTATCACTCACAAAGACAAAGTACCTTTGTTTTAGACAATTTTATTATTATTATTTTAATATAAATCACTTTTAACAGTATTGTTCTGATTTAGAGTCTATGCTGTTTGAAAAGTTAGACCATAGGCTATTACACTTATAATTCAAAAGATTACTGGGGAATCTTTAATGTAACAATCACAATATTAGACATTGGAGATACAGGGCTCAAGTAAATATTGCATCTGTTCTTGGGAAATTCACACTCCTGTGACTCTTGTTATCAGCCAATAATCAAAGAGGAAGACCAAAGGCTGCCCTGTCACTTTGAAGATTAATTCTGGGTGCTCAGTCCTGGTTGTGCCAGTAGATGTCATTGTAGTGTAGGACAGCTAAGCTGATCAGTTAATGTGAAGGCATGGAAGTCAGAAATCGCTCTCTTTTTGATGCATGATGTACATTTTAAAAAACATCATGTAGATTTTTTCTTACTGACACAGACACAGAACTGCCATGAGTATAAAATTGTAGTTGTTTAAAAATTAGAGGATATTTTGAAGCCTAACTAAAAATATTTCTGCAAAAGAATATGCATAGCCAACAATATTATAATTTAACATACAATGTTTTAAGCTGGCAATTTGAAACTTCTAAGCTTCCAGCATGATTTTAAAGGTAATTGGAGCATTCACATTAAACGAAAAGCCCAACAACAACCATTACTTATATTTGTTAGCACCTGGCATTTCTCTTATAAAACCCAAAGACAAATTGAATACTTCTAGTAAGAGTGAAAGATTTAAATTTTAGCCTCTAGGACATATGTGTTGTTTCAGAGAATTTTCAGTTCTGAAACAAGAAGAATTCCGTATAAGAAAAAGCTGAACTAAAAATCAAAAGTCTTGGTTTAATTTTTAAAGCGCTTATTCATTAATTAAATAAATTATGCTCTTACCCAATATTTGTTATGCCTTGTATTAATATTGGGAATACAAAGATGAATATGTCATGTGTTCTATCCACAAAGAGATTATATTCTAGTGTGAGAGACTTTTTTTTTTTTAAACAAGATAGGGCCTTGCTCTGTTGCCGAGGCTGGAGTGCAGTAGTGCATAGTGTTGCAGCCTCCATCTCCTGGGTTCATGCAATCTCCCTACCTCAGCCTCCTGAGTAGCTGGGACTATTGGCACATGCCACCATATCCAACTAATTTTTAAAATTTCTGTAGATAAGGAGTTTCACTATGTTGCCAAGCCTAGTCTCAAACTCCTGAGCTCAAGCAAATTCTCCCGATTTGGCCTCCCAAAATGCTGGGATTACAGGTGTGAACCACCACGCCCTGCTGAATTTTGTTTTGAAACGAAAATTTGAGTAGCAATTGGATAGACTCAAACTCAGTTACATTTAATGTGGGTTTTTTTGACTAGTCCCAAACCATTAAAGACCAATGAGATAAACTAATATACATTATGCTGAGGCATAGAGGGTACACAGAAGTAAAGAACTGAGGTTTGGGAACCTCTGCCTAGATTTCAGAGGATGTATGGAAATGCCTGGATGTCCAGACAGAAGTTTGCTGGAGGGGTAGGGTCCTCACAGAGAACCTCTGCTAGAGCAATGCAGAAGGGAAATGTGGGGTTGGAGCTTCCACACAGAGTTCCTACTGGGACACTGCATAGTGGAGCTACAAGAAGAGGGCCACCATCTTCCAGACCCCAGAATGGTAGATCCACCACCAGCTTGCAGTGTGTGCTTGGAAAAGCCACAAATACTGAACACCAGCTTGTGAAAGCAGCCAGGAGGGAGGCTGTACCCTGCAAAGCCACAGAGGCAGAGCTGACCAAGACTATGGGAACCCACCTCTCACATCAGCATGACCTGGATGTAAGACATAGAGGCAAAGGAGATCATTTTGGAGTTTTAAGATCTGACTGCCCTGCTGGATTTTATACTTGCATGGGGCCTGTAGCCCTTTTGTTTTGGCCAATTTCTCCCATTTGGAACAGGCTGTATTTATCCAATGCCTGTACCTCCATTGTATCAAGGAAGTAACTAACTTGTTTTTTATTTTACTGGCTCATAGGCAGAAGGGACTTTCCTTGTCTCGGATGAGACATTGAACTGAGAACTTTTGAGTTAATGCTGAAGTGAGCTAAGACTTTGCAGGACTGTTGGGAAGGCATGATTGGTTTTGAAATGTGAGGACATGAAACTTGGGAGGGACCAGGGGCAGAATGATATGGTTTGGCTTTGTTCCCACCCAAATCTCGTCTTGAATTCCCACATGTTGTGGGAGGGACCCAGAGGGAGGTAATTGAATCATGGCGCAGGTCTTTCTTGTGCTGTTTGCATGATAGCAAATAAGTCTTATGAGATCTGATGGTATTATAAAAGGGAATTTTTGTGCACAAGCTCTCTTTTTGCCTGCTGCCATCTATGTAAGACATGACTTGCTCCTTCTTGCCATTCACCATGATTGTGAGGCCTCCCCAGCCACATGGAACTGTAAGTCCATTAAACCTTTTTCTTTCTAGTCTTGGGTATGTCTTTATTAGAAGCATGAAAATGGACTAATACAGTTTGCTGTAACAGAATACCATAGATTGAGTAGCTTAAACAATAGACATTTATTTCTCACAGTTCTGGAGTCTGGGAAGTCCAAGAGCAAGGTCCCAGCAGAGCTGGTGTCTGGCAAAGGCATTCTTTCTTGCTTGCAGATGGGTGTCTTGTCACTGAATTTTCACATGGCTAAGAGAATGGTGAAAGACTAAGCACTTTCCCCTAAGCTCAGGAATAAGTAAAAATTATCTACTCTCACCACAGCTATCACCTTATCAGAGGTCACAGACTGTGAGGTAAGGAAAGAAAAAGAAAAGACAAAGAAATTTAAAAGGAAGAAATAAAGCTGTCTGTATTTATAGATGAGACAATTTGTAACATAGAAAATCCCAAAAGAATATGCAAAATGACTACTGCAACTTATAAGGGAGTTTAGCCAGGTTGTGAGATACAAGCTCAATATTCATAAATCAATTGCATTTATATAGATTCATAGTGAAAAATTGGAAATTGAAATGTAAAAATCACTTTGCAATAGAACTCAAATTATTAAATACTTAGGCATAAGTGTAACAAAATATGTGCAAATGTGCAAATTTTATGTGCTGAAGACTAAAATAGTGATAATAGAATCCCAATCTTTAAAGAAAGAAGTATCTGTGTTCATGGATTGGAAGACTCAATATTGTTATGGTGCCAGTTATTCCCAAATTGATTATAGATTCAGTGCAATCCTAATGAAAATTTTAGCAGACTTTTTCTTTTATAGAAACCAGCAAACATACCCTACATTTATATGGGAAAGCAAAAGATAGTCAAAACAATTCTGCAAAAGAAAAAAGTTGGAAGACTCACACTGCTAACTGATTTCAAACCTTACAAGGCACAGTAATCAAGCCAGTATGGTATTGGTGAAAGGAGAGACACAGATTAATGGAGCAGATAAGAGCAGGAGCTGTCAAACTGTGGCCTCTAGGACTAACCTCACTTGCTGTCTGTTTCTGTAAATAATACTTTATTGAAATAAAATAATACTTTGTTAAAATACAGCCATGCTCGCTTATTTCCATGTTGTCTATGGCTGCTGTTGTACTATAATGGTAGAATTAAGTAATAGTGACAGAGACTGTATGGTCTGCAAAGCCTAAAATCTTTCTTATTTTTCCCTTCACAGGAAAAGTTGGTGAACACTTCAAATAGAATCCAGACATATAACAACACATACATGCTTAATTGATTTTTTTTCCCTCTTGAGACAGTTTCACTCTGGTTGTCCAGGCTAGAGTACAGTGGCACGATCTTGGCTCACTGCAGCCTCTGCCTTCCAGGTTCAAGTGATTCTCTTGCCTCAGCCCCCTGAGTAGCTGAGATTAGAGGCACACACCACCATGACTGGCTAAGTTTTGTATTTTTAGTAGAGATGGGGTTTCACCATGTGGTCAGGCTGGTCTAAATCTCCTGACCTCTGGTGATCCACACAACTTGGCCTCCCAAAGTGCTGGGATTACAGGCTTGAGCCACTGTGCCCTGCCAGTTAATTGACTTTTGACAAACATGCAGACAGAAGTCAATGTAGAAAGGATAGGCTTTTAAAAAATGCCACTGGAACAATTAAACGTGTGCAAAAATATGAACCTCAATGCATACCTCACACTATTCAAAACTTAAGTCAAAATGGATCTGAGCCCTAAGTGTAAAACCTAAAACTACAAAACTTCTAGAAGAAAACACACATGAAAATCTTTGTGAGTGGCCGGGCGCTGGTGGTGGCTCACTCCTGTAATCCCAGCACTTTGGGAGATGGAGGTGAGTGGATCACGAGGTCAAGAGATTGAGACCATCCTGGTCAACATGGTGAAGCCCTGTCTCTACTAAAAATACAAAAATTAGCCGGGCATGGTGGTATGCGCCTGTAGTCCCAGCTACTCGGGAGGCTGAGGCAGAAGGATCATTTGAACCCAGGAGGCGAAGGTTGCAGTGAGCTGATACTGCGCCACTGTGCTCCTGCCTGGAGACGTCTCAGAAGAAAAAAAAAAATCTTTCTGAGCTTGGGTTAGGCAGAAATTTCTTAGCATCCCAAAAGCACAAACTAGAAAAAAATAAGTTGACAAATTGGAGTTAATCAAAATCAAAAACATCTACTCTTTAACGGACACTGTTAAGAAAATGAAAGAGAAGCCACAGTCTGAAAGAAATATTTGTAAAACACTGTATAATGAAAGACTGATATCCTTAATATGTAAATAACTCAATAATAAGAAAATGGGCAAGGCACAGTGGCTCACACCTGTAATCCCAGCATTTTGGGAAGCTAAGATGAGCAGATCACTTAAGCTCAGGAGTTCCAGACCAGCTTGGGCAACATGGCAAAACCCTGTGCCTACAAAAAAATACAACAATTAGCTGGGTGTGGTGGCACATGCCTGTGGTACCAGCTCCTTGGGAGGCTGAGGCAGGAGGATCACTTGAGACTGAAAGGTGGAGGTTGTAGTGAGCTGAGGTAGCACCACTGGACTCCAGCCTGGGTGACAAAGTGAGACCTTATCAAGAAAGAGAAAGAGAGAGAGAGAAAGAAAGAGAGAGAGAGAGAGAAAGAAAGAGAGAGAGAGAGAAAGACATAGAGAGAGAGAGAGAAAGAAAGAGAGAGAGAGAGAGAAAGAGAGAGAGAGAGAGAGAAAGAGAGAGAGGGAGGGAGGGAGAGAAAGGGAGGGAAGGAAGAAAGAGAGGGAGGGAGGGAGTAAGAAAAAGAAAGAGAAAAAGACAGGCAGAAAGGAAGGAAGGAGGGAGGGAGAGAGGGAAGGAGGGAAAGAGAGCGAGAAGGCAGAAAGAAAGAAAAGAAAAGAAAGAAAGCAGCCTGGGTGACAGACTGATATGAAAGAAAGAAAGGAAGAAAAAGCAAGAAAGGAAGGAAGAAAGAGAAAAGGAAGGAAGGAAAGAAAAAGAAAGAAGGCAGCCAAGCCCATTGAAAAAAACGGGCAACATATTTCAACATTTTGTGAAACACAAATGCCACATAAACAATGAAAAGATTGTTAGTCATCAGAGAAATGAAAATCAAAACCACAAAGAGATATCACTGCACATCCTTTAGTGCTGGTGAGTATGCTGTGCTAATGGAACTCTCATACATTTTGGAGTGGGATGTAATAATGGAGCAACTTTGAAAAACAGTGTGACTATTTCTTATAAAGTTAAACATATACTTAATATAGGATCCAATTAATCTTTTAGATTTTTACCCGAAAGAAATAAAGACATATTCAAAGAGCTATACGTAAATATTTAAAACAGTTTTCTCCAAAAAACTGCAAACAACCTAAATATTCATTAGCTTGTGATGGGATAAACCAACTGTGGTACATTCATACTGTGTACAGGTAGATTCCACATGATAGAATTTCATACAGTGCAGTACTACTAAGTGATAAAATTAGCCAGGAGTGGTGGTGTGCACCTGTATCCCAGCTACTTGGGAGACTGAGGCACAAGAATCGCTTGAACTTGAGAGGTGGAGGTTGCAGTGAGCATGAGCCGAGATGGCACTACGGCACTCCAGCCTGGGTGATAGAGCGAGACTGTCTCAGAACACCACACACACACACACACACACACACACACACACACACACACAATCTAGATTCCATTCTTTTTCCCAGCCAGGGACGTGTGTGAGATATATATATATATATCTGTAGCCCAGGCTGGAGTGCATATATATATTTGCTACTTCTCATTTGAGTACAAAACAAAATGGAAGTAGAGACCTCTCAGACAGTGTCCAATTTATGCCTGAACTGTTTCACTGGTGAGACAATGGTTACCTTAGAAATGAGCTAAATAGAAAGTTGTTTCCTTTTGTGTTTGGAAAAATTGTCTTGTTGCCTAGGAAGATACATTCTAACCTCAGGCTCTCAGTGAAAGGTTACCACCTCTTCCTCTTTGTTAGTTTATTTCAATTCTGTGTTGAGATTTCCACTGAAATCTGAAGACATGTTGTTCCAAGTTTGTTTGAAATGCCTCTATCTTTAATAGCTTCTACAATTATAACAATAATTACTAAGTGTCTACGATGCATCAGACATTGTGCTATGTGATTTAGTGATGTGATTTCTTTTAATTCCCCAAATCCGTATGAGATACAAGTTAGTCTGGGCATTTTGAAGATGAAGTAGAAGTTTGGTTAGCTTAAGAATCTTGCTCCAGGTCTCCTAACCATTTAGCAGAAAAAGCAGTATTTCTATATTAGGTCTTCCTGACTCCAAAGACCTTGAAATGTCCATAGTCATATTGTCACAGAGTCACACATAAAAAAATAAAATTTTTAATGAAAAAATTTAAATATAAACCAAAGGGAAGAGAATAGTATAATAAATCCCCACATACACTCACTCAGCTTCTGCAATTATTTAACTCATAGCCAATCTTGTTTCAGCTTTGCCTTCTACTATTTCCTCCCTCCTTCCCCTACTATTAAATTATTTTGTAGCAAATCCTAAACATTGTATCATTTTATTTGTAAATATTTCTGTATGTAGCTTTAAAAGATAAATATTCTTTTTAAAATCCCACTAACCTTAATACTATTATTGCACCAAAAGAAGTCGGCATAAATTCCTTAATATCATCAAATATACAGTGTTCATATTTTCCTGGTTGTCTTATACATTCTTTTTATAGTTGGTTGTTTGAATTAGGATAGGTAGAGCCAAAAATACTTGAGGCACATTGTTTAAATTAGTTAAAACCTCATTTCAGTTCAATCTATTTATTATTGTATCCACATGCATAAGAACTAGGAAGAACTCAATGAAAAATTGTGAATGAATTACTGAATCAGTGAGTGACCAGCTGGTCTCTTTCTGATGTAGATCAGGGCAGACAAGGCTGATAGTCAATTCCATCCGTGATTTGTGTGAAATAAATCATCACATTGATTCCTTAACCAATGTGCAAAGTTTCACAACTTTTGACTGACTATGACACATTGGATTATTGTGGCTTCCTTGGCTAACCGAGATCAACAGGACCTCCCTTTTAGGGACCTGTGGACCACTCCCACAAGCATACATTTTTTTAAAAAAACCTTGAGTTCCTTCAAAAATTTTCAGGCATCCACCTAGCCCTAAAAAGTAAACAAACAATAAATAAAAATAATAACAGATGAAAACAGTAGCCCCCAAAATAAAAATCACAGGATGTTTATTTCTCTATAAAAAAAATAAATGTAACAACTTAACGTATGTCTCTGAACCATTTTCAGAAACCCAGACCCCCACCAAACAAATCTACTGGCACATAAACCTCAAATTAAATAAAACAAATGCAAAGCAAAACAAAACAAAACAAAAAACAAGGACAAGGACTAAACTCTGACAACCATTCTTTGTTCTAAATTTCTTCTGCAGGGCCTTATAAAACGTGATACCCATGAGCCAGAGCTAACATTCTTTTGTGTTGACCCAAAATTGTAAACAGACCTTCTCTTCCTTAACTAATTGCAAATCAGAAAATCTTTAAATCTACCTAGAACCTGTAAGCTCCCACGTCAAGATGTTCTATCCTTTTTAGGCCAAACCAATATGTAACCTTCAGATACTGATTTACAATTTTTGCTTATAACTCCTGCTTTCCCAAAATTTACCCTGCCTTTAAAAACCCTTACTTGAGGCCGGCACAGTGGCTAACACTTGTAATCCCAGCACTTTGGGAGACTGAGGCAGGCGGATCAGGAGACAGGCAGATTACAACAAGGTCAGGAATTTGAGACCAGCCTGACCAACATGGTGACCCCGTCTCTACTAAAAATACAAAAATTAGCCGGGCATGGTGGTACATCTGTAATGCCAGCTACTCAGGAGGCTGAGACAGGAGAATCACCTGAACCCGGGAGGCAGAGGTTGCACTGAGCCAAGACCATTCCATTCCACTCCAGCCTGGGTGACAAAGTGAGATTCCATCTCAAAAATAGATAAATAAATAAATAAGAATAAAAATACATAAGAGCTGCATGTATTTCGTTTCTACACAACACTAAATCATGCAAATCAAGTCAAAATTCATTTAGTGGTGCTCAAGTTTTTGAAGTAGGTAATGCTTGTCTCTAACGCGCTCTCTCTCTCTTTACTTCTTTCCCAACTCCCTTGTGGCTGGGGTCCGTATTTCCCTGTCTTCCTAGAGTTCTCTACTAGAACACTTATTTAGGACTGGTCTGACTCCAGATTCACACCTTCTCCAAACTTGGTCATTCTCTACCTTACCCTCCAACCAAAACCCCTTTCTCTCAGGACAAGCTAATGTGGAGGAAAGCTTATGGGCTCTGGAGTCCAAAAAGTGTGAGGCAGAATCTTCTTTACCTCTGGGTGACCTTGATCAGGTTGGTTAACTTCTCTAAGCATCATTTTACTGACTTGTAAAATAATAAAATTACCCACGGGGTTGTTAAGAAGCACAGAAGCATTTATGGGTCCTGCAGCTTTTTTTTTTTTTTTTTTTGAGATGAGTCTTACTCTGTTGCTAAGGCTGGAGTGCAGTGGCACTATCTCAGCTCACTGTAGCCTCTGCCTCCTGGGTTCAAGCAATTCTCCTGCCTCAGCCTCAGGAGTAGCTGGGATTACAAGCACCCACCACCACACCTGGCTAATTTTTGTGTTTTTAGTAGAGATGGGGTTTCACCATGTTGGCCATATTGGTCTTGAACTCCTGACCTCAGGTGATCCGCCCACCTCAGGCCTCCCAAAGTGCTGGGATTACAGGTGTGAGCTACCGCGTTGGCTGGATCCTGCAACTTTTAGCCACCTGCCTCCAAGCTCTCTTTTGTAATGAATCACAAAGATGAATCAAGGTTCCAGACCCTGAAGGGGGACCCAGTAGATAAAAAAGACTAGTGGTGGAGCCTCAGGGGTGGCCAGAGAGGCAACCAGCTATCAGACAGCTTTTTCCTCTTTTGTTTCGTTTTCAACAAAAACCAAGATTTGTTTGTCAACTGCCTACAACCACTTCCCAAAATCACCAAAGCAAAGTTGTCCAAACTATGCTCCCTCACTCCACACACTCCTTTCAGGCCACAGGTTCACCTTTCGTAATTGGGTATCCCTTTTCGATCCCTTGAGATATTTACTGAGACCTGATTTGGAGGCAAGGGGACAGCAGATAAGAGGGTGGGAGCACACTGTAAAGCTTGCTTCATTTTTCAACCATTAGAAAAGTCTCTGCTTAGAACTAGCCATTCTGGGAGTTGGAGGAGAGCCATCTTCTAAATTTCTGCAGTTATTGGTGTTTCACAGCGTGGCCATGGGCAAGCCGAGATAGATCAAGGAGTGTTGCATGAATTCAGCAGATTGTTCTGGGGCCTTTCCATCACGTTTGAAATGTGACTTCTCTTGGCAGCCACTCAGTGAGACAATGAAGTTCTCTAGTGTCTGAGAGGCAGATTAAAAATGGTACTTTGGGGCGGGGTGCGGTGGCTCATGCCTGTAATCCCAGCACTTAGGGAGGTGAAGATGGGTGGATCACTTGAGGTCATGAGTTTGAGACCAGCCTGGGCAACGTGGCAAAACCCCGTCTCTACTAAAAAACTACAAAAATAAGCCGCATGTGGCACTGCATGCCTGTAATTCCAGCTACTTGGGAAGCTGAGGCAGGAGAATCACTTGAACTCAGCAAGTGGAGGTTGCAGTGAGCTGGGATTACGCCACTGCACTCCAGCCTGGGTGACAGAGATAGACTCTGTCATAAATAAAATAAAATAAAGTAAAATAAAATAAAACAAAATGGTGCTTTGGGAATCCCTGGGGTTCTGATGATGAGGAAGAAGGAATAGGAGAGCAGAGGGGCTTGAGGCCCTCCCCGCTCCACTTCAGGTCTGGCCAGTTGGCTTTGTTCACTGTCATTTGTTAATCTGAAGGAAATTTCATTTGGAAAAAGAACAAAAAGCTTTGCTACTATACTACACACACACACACACACACACACACACACACACACACACACACACACGTGCCAGCAAACCACTATCTTGGATATTCTGCTCAAGGGAAAGTTAAAGAGGAATCATGGGGAGAGGGGGCAGCTGGGGAGCAAACAGCAAGAACTTGTGTGTACTATGATGCCATTATTACTAGTAATAGGTATTCCCAGTGAAGTTAAAAATATATGTGTTCAAGTGTAGTTGGTAGAACCTTTTGATGAATGATTCTCAACCCTGACTGCACATTGTAATCACCTAGGGAGTGTTAAAAAAATTCTGATGCCTAGGTTTTATCCCATGTCTCAAGATCCTTGGTTACTAACCCAGCACTGGTTGCTAGTAATTAAAAACCTTTATCAGTACAGTAACATTAGAATACTATATATTATATAAATATAGATTATAGACATAAAGTAAACATATAGTAAATTACAGGGAAGTGGCATAATTATAGAGTTGAATTGTTAAGAATGACTACATTTTGGGATATCTTCTCAATTTTATATTCTTCTTTGCTCATGAAAACACAAGATAAATAGCCATCAGCTTTCCTGGTATTGTATCAGAGAAAGAGAGATCATGAAATGAACTTTTATAATTGTGTCTATATTAACCAGAGAAATAATGACATTCATCTTCATGAGCTATTACTGCCTCTTAGTTACAATAAAGAACATTTTAAAGGGTTATCCTTTGGGTAAATTATCTGGTGTTAAATACTTGCTCCAAAATGTGACTAAAAGAGGTATTGGTCGTGGTATTGGAAAACGCAAGGCTGTAAATGTCCACTCTGCTTGAAAAATGTTGCAAGAAAGAATACGTATTAAATAACTTCAGAAACCATTTATAGTAAATTTACTCCAAAGTGTCTGTTATTCTTCAAGATGACAAAATTAAATAGCCCACACCAACTATAATATTAAAATCTATATATTTTAATATATTATTAAAATATAATATAGTATAGTATTATGACATAGTCAATGCAATATGAGTGATTTTATAACATTAAAATAAAAAACTAGGAGCTTCTTACTTTTCAAGCATTTAAAATGAATGTTTCCTAATTTTCCTGCTTTTCACCATTAGAAATGGTATGATGATAGAGCCATAAAATAAATTGTCCTAAAAATCCTTCAAACTCCTGGGTGTGAATCATAAAATATTTATAACACACACCCTTCTGAGCTCATAGGGTAAAATTATTTCCTCCTTGATGCAACTGCTTTAAAGGGAGCATTCTTTCCTTGGGAACCATGGTCTTTGTTGTTATGCACCAAATAGCTTTCCTGAAACTCCGTCTGTGGGTGCTGGTGCCCCTCCATCATGAGAACATCGTCTGTGAAAGTGAAGAGCAGACTCCTTATCCCATATATACTGTTTCATTTTGAGAGTAACACAGGTTAAGAGGGGCACTTCTGAAATTTGAAAATGGTCTTCCGGATTCAAATGTGGACAATGTGTGTCCCACTTGAAAAAGCCTCTGGGAAATGGTGGTTGGGAGAGCGTGGCTGTAAGGAGGCTGAGGGAAGGTAGTAGGGTGTTTTTGTACTAGACAAGGTCATCTGTCTGTATTCTTAGGTCTAGAAAAGTTTTAGCCAAGAAGATTCAGGCAGAATTTTTCCATTCCTAGTAGTACTTAATAAGGTCACTTACAAATGGAAATATTTATTTTGAGAAATAAATAAATGTTCCAAAATATTTCACTCTTGTGCATCAAACAACATTTTCCTTAGGGCAGTAGGCTGGGGAGGAAATGAACATTTACTGAACACCTGTTGTGGTCCACACACTATGTAAAGCATTTTTATATGTATTATCTCCTTTAATCCTCCTTTAATGCCAGGTAGAAAGGTTATTCTATGGATTACAAATCAAAGTTTCAGAGAAGCTAACTTTCTCAAAGTCATCAATCAGAGGAGTAGTTGATACCAAGATTCAAATTATAGCCTGAATTCAAAGTTCACATTCTATAATTTTACCAAACTGTTTTTTTTTCTAAAAAGTGTAATGAACTAAATGACATGATCAAATGAATAAACAAATGAATGACAGAATCAGAGTTTGATGGGGGTTGAGGGGAGGGCTGCAGTAGAGTGTAAAGTAAATGGACTTGGGAGTCAGGTAAACCTGAATCCCAGATTCTTCACTCAGCAGCCCACTGAGTTTGGGCAAGTTATATCCTTCATAGGAACTATTCTAAGTATCAAATGACAGAATGATAAATAAAATCTTTGGCAGATGCCATCACAAAGAAGATAAGAAAAAAAAAATCTTTGGCAGAGCATGGCACATGGTAAGCGCATGATAAATGCTGGCTATAATTCTTTTCATTTTTAGAAATTTAAAGACTCTGTTCCAACACTCTTATGAAATAAAGGTTGAAGTCCAGAGAGTCTAAGTGAATTTCTCAAGAGGACGGGATGAACCACTGACAGAGCTAGAATTGGAATTCAGCTCTTTTGTGTTCTGGCATAGTCTCACCATCTTTCTAAGTCATTGTGCCTCAGAGGAGGATTTCAAGAGGTTTTGAGCTAGTCATCTTAACGGCCATATTTTGCAAACCACATGGAACAGAATATTTGAAACCAATGCTATTCTTGAAAAATCCAGGATGTGAACACTGTTATAAGCCCAATAAACATAACTTCCCCTTCTTCCTTTCTAACAGAACCTCAATTTTCTCCATGTATCCATTCCTTCTCCATCTCTAGAAGTAAATTCTGTTTAGTCTAAAACAGTAGTCCTCAGACTAAAGAATACATGGAGGACTTGTTAAAACTCAGATTGCTGGACCCCACACTTAGCATTTCTGATTCCATAGACGTTCATTTCTAACAGGTTTCCAGGTTCTCAGTAGCTTAAACTGCTGCTCTGAGGACCATGTTTTGAGAATCATGGGTTTAGGACCATCAACATCAGTTCCTGTTCTGGGATAGGCAAGTGTAGTAAGTTGGCCCAATCAGACTAAAGGCAAAGATTTGTGTTCCTTGGTAGGAGGATTTCCTCTCTCCTGTTGTACATGAATAGTGAAAAATGTTGCTCTAGTCCTTGCAATTGGCCATCTCGGCTCACTGCAACCTCTGCCTCCCAGGTTCAAACGATTCTTCTGCCTCAGCCTCCGGAGTAGCTGGGATTACGGGCACACACCACCACACCCGGCTAATTTTTGTATTTTTAATAGAGACGGGGTTTCACCATGTTGGCCAGGATGGTCTCGATCTCTTGACCTCGTGATCTGCCTGCCTCAGCCTCCCAAAATGCTGGGATTACAGGCATGAGCCACCATGCCTAGCCCTGGCCATCTTGTCACTATGAGGAGAGAACTAGCTTCGGTAAAAAGCCAGCACTGTAGACGGAAGAGCAGAGAGATAGATCAACAGTTTGATGACATCATTGAGCCAGTGAATCAGCCAAGCCTGAGGCTTGATCTTCCTCTGTACCTTCTGGTATGAGAAGATGTACAAATGTCCTAGTTTAAGCTATCAAATCAGAACTTCTGATATTATGGCCACTCTTAATGACCTAAACTCAGATGCATTCCTAAGACAATAAAATGAAAACATGTGTATTTGAAATAAGAAACATTTTAACTTAATGCCAGCTTTTTTTCATCCAAATAGCTGGCAACTGTGTCTTTCATTAATGAGATAATACACACTTAAATACAAATCCATTTCTGTGCTTTACATCACAGAAAGTGCTCAATAAAAGCACAGACCTATTCTTAATGCTTTCTTGATATACTATGGGCAGGAAAAACATTCTCTTTCAAAAGAGTCAATGTGATTAGTTAGTAATTGTTGGTGAGAAACGCGCTTTAGTATATTACTAAATTAGGAAACACTTGAAATTCTTAGACAAGATAAATTCCTTCTGTGTCAGTTGAGTCACATAATCTTAACTATTCCCCTCTTGTTAGAGCCTCTATTCTGTTTTATAAGTCTAGGTAGGAGTAAATAAGTTAATTTAATTCCTTTATGTTATTGTATTGTTACTGTAAATAACTGTAACTATGGTAAGGATATTAAAAAGAAAAAATTCTCAAATTACTCAAATAACATACTAGGTCCTCTTTCTAATATCACAGAACTGGAATATATACATATATATTTACCTAGTCCATTTCTTTCTCAGAAAAACACGAGATTGTTTATGACTGTAAGCAAACAACATTTTTGTCTGCGATTCTGATACATTTCCATTTAAGGCTTATCTGTGTAAAAGGTCATTTTATTGTGGCATAATCATTTGGTTCTCTTTCAGAAAAGGTACATTACCTGAGGACAGAGCTGATCTATGTCTTTAAGTCATTTGGAAGGGGACCAATAACAAATTTTGAGCTTTTCTGTTTCCCTTGCAAAGAACAGGGTGAGTGGTAGTAACAGCATTTGTTGCTGCTTTACTCTGCTTCAGACATCGTGCTAAGTATTTTACGGTGATTTTTGTTTCATTCAATTATTAATTCATTCAACGTACATTTTTGGAACACCTAACATTTGCCAGTCTGTTCTGTCAGAATGTTCTATAGAAGGTTTTCTGCTAGAATGTTCATCAGGGTGAAAAAGAAGAGCAGTCTAATTTTGGATTCCAGGGCAAGAGTCATATTGCCCAGGATGTAGGAGATGAATAAGATAGGAATCATGTTTCCCTCCTTTTTATTTCCTGAGTTTCTGCTCCCAGCATGATATACTGTGTTTCTCAAAGGGTATTCATTGTAATTTCCACAATATAATGATAATAGGTGTTGTTTCAAAAATTTTCATGGCTAAAATTTTGAGGAAGAAACATGGGAGTTCAACCACTAAACAGGATTCTTGCTACAGAAGTTCTCAGTGCCTTTAATAAGCTTTGGGGCACTCCAAGAAGGAGTCACATTTTGCACTATTTCCCAAAATTCTTCTTCTTTTTTTTTTTTTTTGAGACGGAGTTTCACTCGTTGCCCAGGCTGAAGTGCAATGGTGCGATCTTGGCTCACCACAACCTCCGCCTCCCAGGTTCAAGCAATTCTCCTACCTCAGCCTCCTGAGTAGCTGGGATTACAGCCATATGCCACCACGCCTGGCTAATTTTTTTTCCTATTTTTATTAGAGACAGGGTTTCTCCATGTTGGTCAGGCTGGTCTCAAACTCCCAATCTCAGGTGATCCACCTGCCTCGGCCTCCCAAAGTGCTGGGATTACAGGTGTGAGCCACTGCACCCAGCCTCCCAAACGTATCTGACCATAACCTCTGAACCCACCAAGCCCCCCATGGGAGGGGCTTACAGTGTTAGGGTTTCATGGTACACACTTTAGGAAAGGGCTGATCCAAGCTATTTTTTTCTCTTAAAAGTTTGTCATTTCTCCTTCCACTTCTAAGCTCTTCCATGCTCTAAAATCTTCAAGTTTTATTCTCCACTACTGCAAACTCATCACTTTCCTGCCAACCTTTCACATCTTCAACATATCTAGTTTTCAGACCACACAGACATTTCACATTTGGGATACCTATAATATATATTTAGCTATGATGCAGGATGCAGAGCAACAGAGGAGGGAGGAGAGACTCTCAGGGGCTAGAGCAAGTGAGGCTCTTAGGAGGAAATGAAAAATAACCAGGCCTCCTTTGCCTCACTGGGTAACAACCCGGTAACAACTTTGAACAAGCCCCCTATGTTCAATGAACAGAACATTTTACTTTCAGATCAGAGTCTAATCCCTTCATTTTATGGATGAGAAAACTAGAACATACATCTTACAATAGCTATGTGAGTTTTCAGTTCAATCCTGACTTCTGGTTCAAGGCTCTTTCCACTCTCCCATTCCTCACACTCTGCAATTTTTATAATCTCTCTGGATCTTCTCATTATCTTACTTCAGCCTCGAAATTCTACTTGCTCAGATCTCTGGTATCTCCTAGGCAAGGAAAAAGAGGGATGAAGATTTCCTCTTCAGGCACACATATGCTGCCGACACTAGGCTATTCATTTGAATGAAAAAGACATTTTCAGTTTCTGCAAACACAAGGGGCAAATTGCACAAGAATAAAAACAAGCTTATATTAAAGCCTAGCTACATCTCTTTGGCTGAGCTGGATGGATCTGAAGAACTGGCTCACCAGGAGAGGTCAACTTGATCCATCCAACTATACCACAGGTATTCTGTGTGGCAATCTGAATGGGTAATGGAGGTGGCCAAAATTAGTTTCTACTAGGGTAAGTGATGGCTTGGGGCCACCTGAGGAATGTAGGGCACTTAAGGTTTCCATGCTTCAGGGCCAGCCTTGGGGAAATTGGGAACTGGGAATGGTTGACCTTTCTTTTAGGTGACCTCATACCCAAACCTTCTTCCAAGGTTCCTCTAGGCCCTGGCTTAGTCACTTTCTCTCCTTTTTGAATCAGGCTTCATTGAATGTGGCCCCACATTTCAGACTGTCCTTGGCCTTCTGCTCAGTTGAGTCTTAATTATCCTTTAGGGTTTCCCTTTCAGTGAGATTTCTGCAGGGAATCTGGTGTCTAACTGTTGAGGGTGGCTACTTAGTGTGTAATGTGTTAGCCTTCCCAAGTACTTTCCCCATTTCCTCATTCTTGGCTACTCTCTCCACATTTACAGTATCTCAATGTGATAAATAGACCCTGCAATGGAATGTCCATATACTCCAGTCAGCCTGTAACACAGGCAGCAAAGGCACACCCACCTAGCATCCCCTCTTGGTTAAGATGCTCGGGAAGGCAATTCAGAGCCTCTTTTTCTAAAACAGAAAGAGCTTCCCATCAGCTACTGTTGCCATCTTTGGACAAAACTCTGCCAGATGGGATTTGAGGTTAAGTAAACCTATCTGTTCCTCAATAAACATCATGTTACCAGAGGTTCATCCACATTTTCAGAGAACCTGTTCTTTCTATGAAGTATTCGGAGAAAGATCTTTCTGGGAGATTTTTATTTCATAATGTCATCAAACAACTGTTATAGTTCACTTTTCTCTTGTTTATAAGGACTAGTGTTACCTGTAGCAGTATTAATCATTATCCTATTTTATGGTTGATAAGTTAAGTTATATAGTTGTAGAAACTGTCATCAACTATTCTTAAGCTGGAAATCTTGAAAATCCAGCTGGTTTTCATTCTCTACACTCAATCCCATTCCCACCCTCCGCCCTCAGCCCTTCTGGGACGTTCTTTTCCCAGAAGTGCTCTCTCCACAATGTCAGTGATAATATATCCTACAGCAAAACCAGCAGGACAGACTGGAAACCACTTAGTCCGGAAGATAACTCTCTTACCACCACCTTCAGGCCAAGCACATGGAAGCATCAAACGTATGTAGACTCTGACTCACAGTAGGGAGCTAATAAATGGTTGTCAGTTTTAAATCTCAATATGGCCAAGGAACGATTTACAATGAAACAGACATGCAGAGTTGCTTTAAAATTTCAGAGCACGAAAAAGTCTGTGTGAGTCATCAGGGAAATGCAAATTAAAGCCACAATGAGATAGCACTACACACCCACCAGAATAGCTAGAATGTAAAAGACTGATAATACAAATATTGGCAAGGATATGGAGCAACTGGAACTCTCATACTCCACCGGTGGGTGTGTAAGTGATACAATTACTTTAGAAAGACATTTGGCAGTACTATATAAAGGAGAGCATATGCCTACCTTCTTTCCAACAGCACCCCTCCTGGATACATACCACAGAAGAGTATGTAGATGTGTACCAAGGGGCATGTACAAGAATACTTCAAACGGCATTCTTTTTAATAGTCCCAACTGAAAGCAACCCAAATATCCATCAATTGTAGGATTGTCAAATAAATCACGGCATATTCGTACAGTAGAATACCTTACAGTAATGAAAATAAACAAACTACAATTGCAGTAAGAAATATAGATGGACTCCACAAACACAATATTGATAGAAAAAAGCCAGACACTGCAATACCAGTGATTGGATAATGGAAATGGAGAAAAAAAAAAAGAAAAGAAAAAGAAGAAAAAAGCCAGACACACAAGCATATATCCCATATGATTCCACTTATATGAAATTTAGCAGGCGTAGATAAACTAAAGCATCATGAGTCAAAACAGATGTTGTATTTGAGAATAAGAGACAGGGTGATGATTGGGAGTGGATCCAAGGGGGCTTCTGGATTGTATCTATATTCTTTTTCTTGACCTGGTCACAGCGTTTGCCTGTAAAAATCCACTGAGCTAATCATATTTTTCTTGTCCCTACTTTCCTATATGTATATTCTACTTCAATTTTTTTTTTTTTTACGAAAGTTCCAGTTGCAGAGTTTGTAGGACTGATCTAGGTCAATATAGCCTGCCCTCTTTGACCCTTTGGATTAATCTTATTTCCTTCAACTGTTGCCTTGATTCTTCTCAGTCCTGGTTGTGCCTTAGTGTTCCTGGTCTCCAGAGCTTGAGTCCTCCCTGGATACTGATCTAGGCTCAGATATCTACATTTCCTCCCACTGCCCTTCCATTTTCTTTCTTAAAGCCCCACACTTTCTTAGGGACCTAACCAATTAATCTTAGCTAAGTTGTTGATGACTAATGTGGCTTCTCCTCCTGGTGTAATTCAACTTCAAAAAACTCCCTCAAGAGTGACTTTAAGGGTTAGTATTATGGTCCAACTCACAGGAGTAGAGGTTTTTTGGATGATGCCCTTTCAATGACACAGGGTAGCTGGCCCTGGATGTGTCTGTGCTGAGGACTTGCTTCAGGTAAGCAGAGAAGATGAGAGAAAGTGTGTTTTGCCTCTGCCAGCATAACAGGGGTTTTGATGATGTTCTGGGTTACTTCCACAAGGTGGTAGAGGAAATGGAAGCCACACTTGTTTTTATTGAACGTTAGTGATGTACTCTCTTGCTGATTTTTTTTTTTTTGGCCTAAGTATCAGGGTGTGGTCCTGATGACTAAGTAGATGAGAACAAAATTGAAAAAATGGAAGTATTATTCATATATTGGACTCTCTTAGCACAGAGTTACAAACTAGTGACAGCCAGCTGGCAAAACTCTTTGGGGATATGCCTCCCTCTCCTTGCAGCTGGGCCCTGAGATCCCAAACTCACCCTCCCTTCATCCAGTGCTTGTGCTTGTTGAATTGCTCTGTGGGAACCAGTCAGCAAAGAATCCAAGGAAGTGTGTGTGCCTTGATTGCTGCCTCTGCTCTCTGGGTGAGGGGTTAACACATGGAAAATGATTTTGGAAAGATAAAAGGTGACACACAATGAAGTGTTAAACTAAATACAATTGGAATTCATTGCATCTCATGAAGGCAGCCAGTGGTCAGAAAGAGGAGAAGTCACATTTTCCATATGCTTGTGGACAGGTGTGCAAACCTGAGAA
This sequence comes from Cacajao melanocephalus, assembly GCA_963573385.1. NCBI lineage: Eukaryota > Metazoa > Chordata > Mammalia > Primates > Pitheciidae > Cacajao > Cacajao melanocephalus. The sequence continues at coordinate 133,575 of CAUYLG010038139.1, read as the reverse complement.
AGATTCAAATCCAACCAATGTGAGACGGAGGAGGAAAATGGCCATCTTTTCATGTGCTCTTTTAACCTGTGTTTTTGAAGCTCTCCATGGGCCAAGCACTATACTATTACAGGGGGTCCAAAGAGGACAAAACAAGCTCACCTTCCTCTTGGGAAGTCAGTTTATCACATTTACCCTCATATTTTCCCTGTCCTATTTTCTGTTCTCTGGGCCACCATTTGTCAGAGAAAATCTGTACACAAGTTCGTGCTTCTATACTAAATACTCATTAGCAAGGTCTTTTGCTTGTCAGCAATAACCAGAGCTTCTCTGTGGAGTTTATGAGAACATTTTAAAGAATTTTGAATAATGCATTAGCTAAAAGTGAAAGGAAGAATGTTTAACTGAGGTTAACTTAGGCAGAATTAACAATAAGCAAGGTACAGTCTGCTCTCTCTTCATCTTAAGAAATAATGTGCAATTCTGCTTTTTTTTTTTTAAAAAAAAAATAAAACCAACACTTGTTTTCTGTGGAACATTTGATGATTTTAAAATATGTAAAAAGAAGAAGATAAAATTCATCCATGACTTCTCCATGCTTAAATATTGCTGATATATCCTCCTGCCATGAACATTTGCCAGATAGTGACCATGTCATATACCATGCAGTTTGTAACCATCTGTTTCATCTAACGTGATGAAAGAAATGTCTTTTTCCCATGTCGTCAAATATATTTCAAAAACATGATTTATAAAAGCTGCATAATAGTTCTGTCCCAACAGTAATTCTTCTAGAAGACATTGGTTAATAAAATGCCTTAGGAGACACATGTGGATATCTGTCATTTCCAATCACGTGAGGGCAGCAGTTAGTCGTTATGTTTTCCACCCTATCGATACTACTTGCTCATAAATGTGAACCAGGTTGGTGCAGCTATTAAAAGACAAGAGAAAAAAGACTTCATTTCCCCTTAAATATAACCTTATATTTAACTTATGTTTTCTTTTTTAAGATGTGAAGGATGTTTTCTTCTTTCGAGAGATGTTATTCCTAGAAAAATCTGTAACCAATCTTGAAGGATAAATTTCTCTTTACAAAATGCAATTGATCCAGCTTCTCTCACTGAATGCATGATTCTGGAAATCTATGTATTGGTGTATACAGGGGTGAAAGATACAACGATTCACTTAGAATAGGTGATGGAGATGGAAATTTTGGGGACTCTGGGAACAGCTACACTTGGACCTCACAGATGTTGAATGCAAACATTGGAAACTGGAGCGATTCAGTGCAGCTGCAGGAAATGGATTATCTCATTGTCCTTTCAACAACAGGACTTCATTGATCCCATTTTTGTTACCGTGACTCATTCCACTGTCTCTACTTCTGCTGCCCCTTTGTTACCAATTACTTCATCATCTACTTTATAAGTCTTGTTGCTACCTAATGGCTTCAGTTTACTGAAAACTTGCCCTTTTTAAGCCTTCTCAGGGCTTCTTTCTACTGACTGATTTTTTAGCTTTTGCTTCCACCACATGATTTTCTCTTCCAATTTCCAGTTCAAATTCTTAAAAGAGAATGGGTGTTCATGTTGGGTCATCTCTGAAGATGGGCTGCCCTTGGGTTATACAGTTCGTGAAGGCGGTTATATGGTATAGATCATGGCTCAGGCTGCTGCCTCAGCGGGGACATTGGCTGGGGTAGTTCCCTTAAAAAGGGAATCTGATATAGCAAGCCCTTGAACGGCCTCTCAGGCACAGTTTTTTTGTTTTGATTTCATTTCTTTGGTGTTTTTTTCCCTTAAAGTATGTTTCATATACCACAAAAGCAACATTTTGACATAATTTTCCTTTTTGTTTTTGATACAGAGTCTCATTTTGTTGCCCAGGCTGGAGTGTAGTGGCGTGATCTTGGCTCACTGTAACCTCTGCTTCCCGGGTTCAAGCGATTCTTCTGCCTCAGCCTCCCAAGTAGCTGAGACTACAGGTTCGTGCCACCATGCCTGGCTAAATTTTTGTATTTTTAGTAGAGATGGGGTTTCACCATGTCAGCCAGGATGGTCTCAATCTCCTGACCTTGTGATCTGCCAGCCTCAGCCTCCCAAGGTGCTGGCATTACAGATGTGAACCACCGTGCCGGCGAATTTTTATGTTTTTAAAAACAAAATTATTTTTAATTTAAAATACTCATGTTATCTATTTTAACATGTTATCTGTTTTTACTACAGTTGCCGTCCAATTGATTTTAATAGAAATATATAATACTTGAACTAGGCCAGGTGTGGTGGCTCATGCCGCAGCACTTTGGGAGGCCAAAATGGGCAGATCACTTGAGGCCAAGAGTTCGAGACAAGCTTGGCCAACATGGTGAAACCCTATTTCTACCAAAAAAATACCAAAATTAGTCGGGGGTGGTGGCACGTGCCAGTAGCCCCAGCAAGTCAGGAGGCTGAGGCACGAGAATCACTTGAACCCAGGAGGTGAAGGCTGTAGTGAGCCAAGATGGTGCCACTGCACTCCAGCCTGGGCAACAGAATGAGATCATGTCTCAAAAAAAAAAAAACTAAAGAAAAAAAAAAGGAAAAAGAGGGAAAAATATCTGAACTGAATTTTTATTACAGTTTCTGAAATTTAATATCATAGGGACAATGTTTATGTTTATAATGTTCAGCTGGCACTTTTATACAGTTATTTGCAAGAAGGTAAATGCATTTGAATAGTTTAGGATTATGCATATGGATATCAGAGACTAGCAAAGATGAGTAGGAAAGATCTGGAATATGTTGACTTTTATAAAGTAGGTTAAAAGCATTTTCCTTTTGAAACAGAATGTTCTCTTAGGCATTTTTTTGGTGCTTTGCTATTAAAATATAAATGGTTATGTGTAAAACTTAACTGCAGACTGTTATTGTTAGAAATTATTTTTATATGCACAAATTGTGATGGAAAGGAGAGTAGACTGCAAACATAAATTTGTGCTTTGGTTTTACTTTGACTTAGCGGGAAGACAACTTAAATTGCCTTCTATACCATCTTACCACTGCAAAATGGGAAGTGAAGTCAGGCAGTAAACTGCTTCCTGTCTTCTTGGAGGAAGGAAACAAATTATATATAAATATACCTAGCCAAACATCAGTTTCTCTCCACTCAATCTATCCTATGCACAGCCCTGATTTGGCATTAGTAAAATGTTATATCATTCCCCTGTTCTCAACCTTGAGTGTATATTAGAACCACTTGGGAAGTTTTTTAAAACCCCGATATCCAGCCTCACCCCCCCAATTTTTTTATTTACTTAGTGTGGGGTGTGGTTTGAGTACTAATAATTTTGAAAGGCATCCTAAGTGAGTCTAATGAGCAGACAGGAAGCCACAAGGCAAAAGGAGAAAATCTGAACAATTGAGCTTACCTTTAAGGTTCTCTGTTATCTGTCTGCAACCTAGCTTGCCAGGCTTGGCTGACCCAAATTGCCTCCCATGCCCTCTGAACATTGCTTGTGCTTCCCCTCTGTTGCTATTTCTCCAGGCATTGTACAATTTACTTCCTCGAACTTTTTATTTGATTCAAATTCCTCCCCATTTTTATGGACCCAACCCACTTTACCTCCTTCTTGAAGCTTTCCCTGACTGCTCTTGACTGCAATGCCTGCATCCTCCTCTGAAAACACACAGTGGTTATTGCCTAGAAAATCATTTGAACAATGAATCAATTATGTACTGCCTTACATAATCTCTCCTGTATTAAGTAATTACTTTAATCTTTGCTTAACTTTTCATCTGTTATCCAGCTACCTATACTGTAAGCAAGCTTCTAGCACTCATCTATATCCTTGACAAGCCATGTGCCTTGTACAGTACTGGAAGTCAATAATATGTACCTCTCCCTTCCAACCTGATTTCCACAGGTTTGATTCAAGATTCTCTCCTGGAATCTTTTCCTGGTCTTGGCTGGCCTTCCTGTCATCAGACACTTTGGCTCTTCAAATCAGGCCAACACTTCACTGGCACACATGGCCAATGGCCAGTAAAACTGATGGGGGGTGTGTGTGTGTGTGCATACGCGCACGTGTGCACCCTTTTGCCCACTCTTATTTCTATCTTATGATCTAGCTGACTGGCTTTCTTTCCTTCCTTGGTCCCTCACTCTCCTACTCAATGGGACTTGACAGTAGAATTTAACTTTTTGACTGCTTGCGTTCTCTAAGATGAGTAACACACTGCCTGGATCTTCCTGTTCCTATTCCTTTGAGTAAACACTTGTCCCAAACAGGCTCTGGCCAAGGGGACCTAAATTATGTCAATCCTCCCCCAGTACCCTAGTCTGATCTGTCAAGAGTTTCCTCAAAGAGAATATATACTCCACCCTGGATTTTTTTTTTTTTTTTTTGGATTCTCACCATTTACAAGAAACCTGATTGCACTGTCCACATGATTAAAAGCTGCTGTTGGTTCCTTGTTGCCTTTAGAAGTAAACTAAACCTGAGCTATCCAATATGGGGGCTGTTAAAATTAAAATTAAAAATTAATGCTTGTAATCCCAGAACTTTGGGAGGCTGAGGTGGACAGATCATCTGAGGTCAGGAGTTCGAGACCAGCCTGGCCAATACGGTGAAACCCTGTCTCTACTAAAAATACAAAAAGTAGCCAGGTGTGGTGGTGGTTGCCCATAACCCCAGCTACTGGGGAGGCTGAGGCAGGAGAATTGCTTGAACCTGGGAGGTGGCGGTTGCAGTGAGCTGAGATCCCACCACTGCACTCCAGCCTGGGTGACAGAGGGAGGCTCTGCTTCAAAAAAAGAAAAAAATTTTTTTTTAATTAAAAATTGAGTTATAGCCAGGTATGGTAGTTCATGCCTGTAATCCCAGCACTTTGGGAGGCTGAGGTGGGAGGATCACTTGAGTATTATACCCCAGTCTGGGTAACAGAGTGACACCTTGTCTCAAAAATAGATAAATAGAGTTCCTCACTCACACCATATTTTATGTACTTGATAGCCACATGTGGCTAATGGCTACTATTTTGAACAACACAAATATAGAACATTTTCATCACTGCAGAAAGCTCTGCTAGACGGTGCTGGTCTGAATATCTTTGTGTAGCTTGTGAGGTCTTTTACAATCTCACCTCAATCTTTTGCTCTAGCCTAATTTTTGGCTGTTCCTCATCTTTTAACCCCATCTTCTTTCTCAATGTTCCGAAACGGCTCTGTGCCCTTTCACAGTTCTATGCCTTTGAACATGGTGTTCTTTCTGAAATGTCCTTTGACTTTCTTCTCTGGCAAACTCCTATTTACATTTTAAGATCCAACTCAAACATCACCTTCCTTGTGAAGTTCGCTGACTTTCCTAAACAGTCATTTCTTGTCCTCTGTTTCCATTGCTCATTGAATCAATCTCTATTGTCCTTATCACTGTAGTTTGTTATTGTTTACTTATAAATTTGATCCTCTCTTTGGTGGGGGGATTCTGTCTGTTTTAGCAATCTGCCCTAATAATTACCTGAAATTGTTTGCTTGATACCCTTTTGATATCAAGTAATATATCTTCTTATTTGTGTGCTTGTTATTTATGAATTCAGCATGTTTGAAAAGTTCACTTAGTGTTTCTGGAGAAATTCTGCCTATTTCTAGTGTAAAGCTAGAATGACTTCCTATCTTCCAGGGTGGAGGTTGGTTTTTCTTCTAATTAATCCTGACCAGACTTGAGAAGGATGTGGTAGGAGGAGTTTACAAGGTCAAAAACAGCAGGACTGCCTGCAGGAGCAGATTCAGGTGTTCTCAGGTTCCAGTTCTTATACAAAATATTTACTATATATTCAGAGAAAAAGTAGACAGGAATGATGGAAAAAATAAAAACAACCCCTATGGAAAGAAAACTGAAGAATCGTATTTGACTATTTCCAGGCTAAGCCCAAAAGCAATGATGTAGTGAGGAGGAAGTTTTTATTTCCATTTTGCAAAAAAGCAAATTTTTTTCCTCCTGGGATTTGATAAGAGTTTGATAAATTCTTGTGAATTTAACTACTGGGAAGTAAATCCTACTGACTAGTAAATTATCAATTTGTTTCTCTTTTCTCACAAAGAACAAATTGATACATTTCACATCACCAGGTTAGGCTTATTTTTTCTGAGAAGGCCATAAACCCTAACAGCTCAAAATCTAAGAGACGTTCACTGATTGCCATCGCCCAGCGGCCACTGCAAAGCTTACAGTCAATCATCTTCCCTCCGGCGCTCCGATCACGCCCAGTGCTCAGACCACGCCCACCCAACGCCCCTCATGGCTCCGCCCCAGGCGCAACACAAGACTCTCATTGGTGGAGAAGTTGTTCTGATCCCGCCCCGGAGGACGGCGATAGGCTGAACCGGCGTGGGGCGGTGGTGGTTGGCTGCCTGAGGACGGGTCCCTGGCGGTGCCTGTCAGAGAGGCTGGCGGCAGTGGCGGCTCTCCCGGCAGGGTTGTCAGTCAGTGAGAGGAGGGGGAAGATGGCTCGCCCGGACCCGTTCTGCTAAGAAGAAGGGGAGCAGGTGGTGCTGCTACTCGGGAGGAAGCAGAGCAGCCGCCGTCCTGTCGCTGGGAGCCTAACGAGTCGAGGTCCTGCGGGTCGAGTTCCAGCAGCCGCTCTGGTGAGTCCATCCGAGAGACCCACGCCGGGCCCCCAGGGCGGCCGGGGACCGGTAACTTTTTTGTCAGGGAGGAGCCGGGGCGAGGCGGCGGCGAGGAGAGGACCGGGACTTTGTCCCCGTGGCGGCAGCTCCACTGGGGGTAACGGCTCCCGCGTGAGGCGCCGCGGGTGGGCGCGAGGCGGCGCTGGGCGCGGGGGGCGTCGTGCAGGAGGGTGGGCTGCGGCCGGCGGCTGCTCGCCCCGAAGTTGGGCTCAGCCCGCCGCCTGCCCGGAGGGCGGCAGCTTTGTGCGCGCGCCTCGGGTCTCTCTTTCCCGGCGAGGAGCGGTCCATCCTCCTGGCGTGACCCGAGTGCCGCCGCCTCGGCCCCAGTGGCCGTACCTCTGCGGGGTGGGCCTGGGGCGGGAGCCTCCTGTCCCCTCCCCGCCGCGGCGGATGCTCCGGCCTCTGCCTCCGCTCCCACCCGCGCTCTCTACTCCGGCGAGGCCGCCGTTGTCCGTCCGGTCTTGTGGCCACAATGGTCACTGTCGACCCCCCGCCCCCGCCCCCGCCCCGTGGAGAGCAGTGTTGGCCTGAGTCTTTGGTCCCCTGCAGGGCGGAGAGGTTCAGAAAGCAGCTACGTTTCCTTCCTTGGTTACTATGCTGAAGATCTCTTCTTGAGCCCTTGTCCCTTCTTTCTATGAGTATTCCTCTCCCGAGGCTCATTTTAACGAACTAGGGAATCCTCTGGGGTTTGGCTGAAAATTGTTGCATTAAAACACGCCCAAGTTTGTACGCTTCAGGGAAATTGGGTGTCCGCCTGTCAGTTTGCACATGTGTGCTTTGTGCCTTCAGAGTTTAGACATTCCTGAAAGATTTTAATTTTGCCCAAGTGGTTTAGTACTACACAGAATCTGCTCTGTGAGAAATACACTATTACAAGCCTGGCTGCCGCGGCGCTCTTCAAGTAGGGGGAGTTTGTTCGACTGTCACCTACTCCTTACCTTAAGAGACTGCACTACCGGCGGTAGAGCCAAGCTGCCCTTTTGCAAATTATTTATCCTTGGGTCACAGTTTTTGGAGCAATGGGCCACCTCTTTGGTTCATGTAACACTTTAACACTTTATAGCTTGAGGTTTTCAGCTTTTAAATCTTATTGGCATAAAGTCAGAAAGATTGGTGTAACCTTGAGTCAATGTAGTAGTACTGGGAGGCTCGTTTTCCATGAGAACAATCATTCTACTGCTAACATCCACAGGCACCCCACCTCCCCCGATATTTCTAATTTTTTTTCTTTGGGTGAATACATTTTAAGGTTTACGGGATGAATAGTAGTCTAAGTCACCACATTTTTGAAGTGCGGGCAAAGGCAAGGAAGGAAAAACATTTAAGATCTGCTTGGCCAATAGTAGCTTCAAAGTCATCTATTCAAATAATCAGTTCAATCAAAGTGGCAAGGGGAAAAGCATCACATATTTAGGAAACAAATTCTGGATTTGGCTCATTTATCCTTATTCGATTTATTGAAATTACCATAGAGTGATTAGAAGGATTAGAAACCTTCTTAGTCATCGGCATTAGCAGTACCTGGATACAGATATCCGATGAGGCATTAGCTGGGTCAGCGTTTATCCTTGCTCTGCTTCCTTTCTTTGTTGTATTTCTGTTTTATGAAATTTGCTTTGAGTTGTATTTTTTAGGCTGGTGTCTTTTGCACAATGAGTTTAAATATATCTACTGTTTTGTTCAGCATTCTGTTGCTTAATATTTATTTTATAATGGATTTTAAGAATTTTTAAAAAATCTTAGTATTCAAGATCTATTTTGGGATATCGAGTTTATATTTTATAAATAATTGAAATTATGTCAAACATAAATTTATTCTTCCACTCCTCCAGGCTGAGTAGGTACTAGGGATACAGAAATAAATGTCATAGCCCTTGTCTTCAAAGAATTTACTGTCTAATGTACAAAATGTTTGTAACATTACAGTAAAGTAACAATTATAGTACTATGTAGTCAGTGGGAATAGAGATATGCCTAGTGTAGTAGGAGAGTTTAGAGTAGGAGATGGTTAACTTGCCCTGAGTGTAGGTGGAGTTCAGAGCACACAGCCAAGTTGGGAAGGATGATATACTTTTGCCAACTGCAGGAGGTAAGTAACTTCTCAAGAGGAGGATATAATAAATGAGGAGGCAAGGAGGCCTGAGAAACTGTGGCAATTTAAATAAGTCATTGACAATGACAAGTCAGTGTCAATAGTCATTGACAGTTGACAGAGTCAATAACATTGACATTGATATGGCTTGAATGCAGGGGTTAGTAGGGAAATGCTGCCAGATGAAGACAGTGAGGGTGGTAGAGGGCCAGATCAGGAGATGATATCTTTAGCTAAAGGGATTGGATTGAAGGTGATAGATGAGAAGCCATTTATTGGATTTGTATTTTAGACTGTTACTGTGGCAGAGTGAGGGAGAAACTGACAGATATTAATCACCTATGAGAAGAAAGGAGAACTCAGGACTCTGAGGGTTTGACTTGGGGTTCTGTTGATTGGAAATGAGGAACATGTAAATGGAAGGAAGATGATAAATTCTGTTTTGGCTATTTTGAATTTGAGGAAGCAGTGGAACTTCAGGTGAAGATGTAGATAGATGTTTGTATCTATAGATGTGAAAGTCAGGATTAGAGAGACGATTGGGGGTTGAACTGAACCATATTGATTTGGCTATGTTGAAATGACTCAGGGAAAGCCTTTAGCATGATGAGAGTGGCAGCCAGAGAACAGACTCTCATAAAGAGAAGTAGGGAGAATAATAGTCTGAAAGAGGTAGAGGAATAGTAGCTAGAAAAGTAGGTGGACCATCAGGAAAGATGCCAAGGCAAGATTTTCAAATGGAGGAGGAACAGGTTAACACCTTTGAATGCTGTAAGGAGGTATCAAGTTAGGAGTGGGCCCCAGTGACCACTTTGTCAGGAGTCCATAGGTAACTTTAACAAGAATGGTTTAAACTGAGTGGTGGTTCAGGAACCCGTCTTCAGAAGATTGAGAAAGAATGAGTGTGATAAAGTAGACATGCTTGAGTGAGGCTTTTCAAGAAAACTGAGATAAAGAAGGGAGAAAATGATAGCTATAGCTGTCATTGAGCAGTGGTTCTCAATCTTGGCTATACATTTACAATAATGTAATAATAGTTTACAATAATGTCAGGAGCTTTAAATAATTTTCTTTTTCAGAGGGAACCCTATACCAATTTGGTGGGGGGTGGGGGTTGAACCCAGATATCAATATTTATCTCAACAGCTTTTCTATTGAAATGTAACTGACATATAATACACTACATATAAAGTGTACAATTTGATATATGTTTATACCTATAAAATCATCACCATAATCAAAACAATATTCATCACCTCCAAAAGTTTCCTATGTTCCTATGTTCCTTTATAAACTTTTCCTCTTGTCCCCGGAAAACTACTGTCTACTTTCTGTAACTATTGATTACCTGCATTGATACTTTTTTTATAGTTCCTGAAGTAATTCCAGTGTGCAGGCATGGTTGAAAACCACTGCAGAGGTATATAGTTTGAAGTAATGTTCTGTTTGTTTACATGCATAAGGAAAGTGAGAGTAGAGACAAGTAGGAAGAGATTCTTAAGGAATTCTGGAAAGATGAGATGATTGTTGGAACTAAGACCCTGAGGAGATAGAAGTGGATGGAATTCAGAGCTTTGACTAGTAAGAAAGGAAGACATTTCTGGAAGCAACATCTGTAAGAATGTAATGTTAAAGACTGTATTATTTCTTTGTTATCATCATCAAAGTTGGCATATAGTATCCAGATTGGTTCCCTGAAGTACTTAAAGTAGAGAGCATTTTAATATTGTGAAAATAAATGCCCCTCAGGAAAATTCCTTAAATGGAGCCTGAGATCTCTAGCATCATCTGTAACACTTTGTCATTGTTTGGAGGGGAGCAGATGGAATTAGCAGTTTGACTGTTGCTTATTGTTGAGAACCAAGTCCTGCCAGAGTCTTTTTGGCCTTCTCAGAGTTAGGCCGCATATCTGCATTAAGGAAAAAGAACATTTAGCAGTTGAAAATCTCCTGTTTAAAGTGTCTTTGCTCAGAAGAAGTCTTCTTTGCTTGCCCTTTGGATATATTCCTTATAAATACATTAAAGATAAAATCATTCCTCTGTCTCCTAAATGAGACAGAGAAGAGAAGACAAGGAATTCTCAAAGGCTCACATTTTTTATCTTGAGAAAGGTAATATCACCACCTAATTTTTTTTTTTTTAATTTCTGGCTCAGGATTTGGATATAGGTAAAATCTGAGTCCTGCTGGTTCTGAAGTCCAGGGCTTGTTCCTCAGCCTTGACTCTTAGCTTTCCTAGGAGACTGAAAACAGAATAGTTTATCCAAATATTATTTGACATCGTAACTTGATTATGAATAAAGACGAAGTGAAAAGTTTTGTCTGATTGTCTTCTATAGTTCTGAAAATTTCTTTCATTGTGATTGAAGAATTAAAGTATGATTCTTTTCTAGAGAGGGAAAACATCCCTAATTTTGGTGCAGCCCAAGAGTAGAAATATCAATGTTAGCATGATTTTGGATATTATTGTTATTATAGTCACAGCCATATTGTAAACATTCTTTATTTTCTTAATTACTAATATAATACATAATCGCTGTAGGAAATTTGAAAAATTCAGGAAAGCATAAATGGTAAATAACACTTACAATGCCTCCACCCAGAGATACTTTTTTCTTTTGTGAATTATCTATTAGTGTCCTTTGTCTATTTTAATATTGGAGATTTTTAAAAACTAAGTTATGAGGGCCCTTTGTATATACAAACTATTAGACCTTTGTCAAATTACATTGCAGATCATTTCTCTAGTTTTGTCATTTTTTATCTTAATTTTGTTTTTGATATGAATTTTCTCTTTAAACAGATTGCTAACATTTTAATGTGTTTAAATGTATCAAATTTTTCTTTTACGATACATCCCTACCTAGAAGGGCCTTGCCTTCCCAAATTATATGAATATTCACCTGTATTTCCTTACATTAATTCCACAGTTTAAAAAAAATTGACATCTTTAGTCTGTTTGCAATGTATTTTAACATAAGGTGATGGTTTAATTATTTTAATGCTATTTATTGAACGGCTATCTTTTTCAGAGGTTTTAAATACCAAATCATGTGTGTATATCTATAGATACGGATATATGACTTTTTCTAGGTTTTTCTATTCAGTTTCATTGGGCTATTTTTTTTTTTTTTGCTCTAGTAATTCCAAACTGTCCTAATTATTGTGAGTTTTTAATGTACATCACTAAATAGTTGTGTGAATCCCTGTCATTGTCAAAACATTTTCACCATTTGTCTTATGTTTCTTTATTCATGTTACATTAAATGCAGTTAAGATCCTAAAAGAACCTCATTGGAATATCTGACTTAATTTTCTCGGGAGAGTTGTAATATCTCTATTACTACAATGTTATCTTCTTTTACTGAAGTCACCTTTTATGACTCAAAGATGTAGTGTTGAGTTTTCTTCATGTATTTTATAGTTTGTAGTTTTCTTCATGTGAGTTCTGCCCATTATTAAGTGTTATGTTTGATATTTTAAAACTTATTGATCCTATTGGTAACAGAATGTTTTTCATTATTTTGTAAAGAAGATTAGATGTACCTGATGGAACATAGAAATATTGCTGATTCTCATATGCTGTTTTCTAACTGGTCATCTTATGAAGCTCTTAATTCTGATAGTTTTTATTGGGTTTTGTAGTAACTCAATTATATAGCATGTGTAAATGATGGTGATTTTGTCTTCTTGCCAAGACTTAATCCTTGTTTCTTTTTCTTAGGACATTGATCAAGACTTCTAGAATAACGTTAAGTTATATTATAGCAGTGAACAGTGAGCATCCTTTATTTCTCATTTAAATGGAAATGCCTTTAAGATTTCATAGTTGTGTTTTCAAAATTTTTGTTTATGGTATGTTAAGGAAATAGCCTTCTATGCCTTTTCAGTGGGAACTGAGATAGATATTCAGTTTGATCACATGCACTCTTTATGTACCTTGAGATGATCATATAGTTTTCCTTCTTTTACCTATTGATTGATGAATTGTGTTAGAAGATTTCCACATAGATTTCATCAAACAACTGCTGTCTTAGGGAATAAAGGCAACTTGATAATAGTATATCTCTTTAAAGTAGTGTTATATTTGATTTGCTATATGAGATTGATCTTTAGTGTTCCTTTTGTATTGCCTTTTTAAGGTTTTAATTTCTGAATATGTTTGCTTTGTAAAAAGAGAGACTGAGAGACAAGCTTTCCATCTTTGTATATACTCTGGCAATTAATCTCTTCCTTGGAAGATTTGAAATAGTTTGGCTCTAAAAATGTCTGGTCTTTTTGGGCTGAATACAATTTATAAAGATCTTAATATGTGCTTAAGTACTAAGTATTTTGCATAATTAATTTCATTTAGTCCCTGTATAGCTTTATAAGGTAAGGATTATTATTTCTCTTCTACAGATAAACTGAGACTGAGAGGTTAAGAAAGTTGTTCACCATCTGTAGTGTATACAGAGTTTAAACTCAATTCCTATCTGATGTAATAGCCCATGTTTTCTCATCAGTACCCTAATGTTTTTCCTAATTAGGACTCTTTCTTCACCCCATATTACTGAGAAGTAAATTTAATCATTTTATTTGAGCATCTCATTAAGTATTCTTCCTCTTTGCACACTTAGTTTTAATTTTTGGTAACCCTATTATAATTATCACTGGTCTGTTCTGTGTTGATGTGTCATATCTTTTGCTATTTTAATAAATACTGTGATCTTGGAGTAAGGTGGAATAGGGTCGGGTAACTTAAAATTGTTGTTCTTATAAGGCACTTAATATAATTCACATTTTAATTTGTTGAGTGTTCAAGATCAATTTGCATTCCTGAATCTTGTTTTTACCTTGTAAACAATGTTATGTGAAGTGTACCACATATGAGAGATCAAAGAATTTCGGAAATACAGTACTTTTCCATTTTAGTTTAAATTATTTTTATTGTGAGCCTTGCATCAGGGTAGCTTTTTAGTAGTAATGTTAAATAATATTTGCTTGGTGTGTGTTTTTTTGAACAAAGAGTCTTTTTTTCCTCTTCTTCTTTTTACTTCCTCTAACGTGGATCATAGGAAACAATTTTTTTTCTTTTTTTCTTACAATCTTTTGATTAGTTGACAAACATTAGTTGCTTTCTCATATAAATCCATAGTTTGTATTTCACTTAATGAAAGCATTGTATATGCATTATTAAACTGTACCATAAAAATTAGGTTTTAGCTACTGGAATATTTATATTTACTCTTCTGTTGAGTGATGTATAGGCTTGGAAATTTAGGAGAATAATGTAAGCCTTAAAAGTGCTTAAATTGGGAAAGCAATTGTAAACTCTATATTTATCTTTTTGAACTCTTCTGTTCCCCCCCTTTAAATGTAAATTAATATTTAATTAATTCAGTTAGGGTTTTGGTTATAATCAACACACCCAGACTGCACTCCCCATGCCCTTCCTGTGGGTACAGTCTGAACCTCTTAAACCTGTCAGACACATACCTGCTCTTTTGTTCTAAATTTCAAGGTTCCTGTTGATTTGATAATCAGTAGATGTCACAGTAGTGGACAAGGTGACGAATAGCCCACATAGCTGTGCACACATTAGTAGTTAAGAAGAGGGAGAGACCATTTTGGAAAATCCTGAAACTTCAAGTGAGTCCTGATAGGAAAATGGAGAAGAAGGTGAAAATATAGAAATGGGGCCTGGGGCTGTGGCTCATGCCTGTAATCCCAGCACTTTGGGAGGCTGAGGCAGGCGGATCACCCGAGGTCAGGAGTTCAAGACCTTCCTGACCAACATGGAGAAATCCCATTTCTACTAAAAAAAAAAAAAAAAAAAAAAAAAAAAAATATATATATATATATATATATATATATATAAATATATATAAATTAGCAGGGCATGGTGCCACATGCCTGTAATCCCAGCTGCTCAGGAGGCTGAGGCAGGAGAATCACTTGAGCCTGGGAGGTGGAGGTTGCGGTGAACTGAAATTGCACCACTATAATCTCCAGCCTGGGCGACAAGAGTGAAACTCCATTAAAAAAAAAAAAAAAAAGAAATGGATGGGGGAAGAAGAGAAGTTAAAAATGTGTAATTTGAATAGATTGTTGGAAGAAATGTAGAAAATTGGAAGAATGGTTACATGGGTGATAAAATCGGAGTATTCAAGTCAGTGAGGTCAAGAAGTAGAGTTTCAGAAAGGACGACACTTGCTTCGGGTTACAGAAAAAGAATGGCCATAGAAAAAGAGCTGATAGAGTTGTCATTTATAAGGTCATAGAGAGTAGATGATGAGACCCAAATTTATACTGTAAAAGGGGTTAAGGAATAAATTGATGGTGAGCAATTAGAAGTGTCGGTAGTAGATTAAGCTACTAAATCACAAAGTTAATCAGTGAAGAGTAAATAAGGATGGATTAACTAGGGCATTAGAATCTGATGAAGCCTCACTCCTGTGTCCCCTATTTTCAGAACTGTAAGATTGTGAAATACATTCTCAATTGTCTGAGTGATATTTTGTTAGTGATAATTAGAAGTATAATTTATCGAGTACCTTTTGTTTGCCAATGCTTTATTTGCATTATTTTTAATCTTTAAAAGATCGCTAAAAGATAGATGTTATTATCTATCTTTCACAGTTGAGGAATGGAGACTTAGAAAGTTTAAGTTACTTGTTGAAAAGTGGCATGGGTTTTTTGGACTCCCACGTCAGCATTCTTTTCATTATGCCACGTTGTTTCCTTTATTTATTGAGCTGTATTAAAACGCTAGGGGTTGTAAGAGGAATATAGGTGCTATTCCTCTGCTTGTAGAAAGTGGTAGAAGAGGCCAGGCGCAGTGGCTCACATCTGTAATCACAGCACTTTGGGAAGCTGAGGCGGGTGGATCATGAGGTCAGGAGATCGAGACCATCCTGGCTAACATGGTGAAACCCCATCTCTGCTAAAAATACAAAAAAATAGCTGGGCGTGGTGGCATCCATCTGCAGTCCCAGCTACTCTGGAGGTTGAGTCAGGAGAATCTCTTGAGCCTGGGAGGTGGAGGTTGCAGTGAGCTGAGATGGTGCCACTGCACTGCAGCCTGGGCAACAGAGCGAGACTCTGTCTCAAAAACAAACAAACAAAAGGCAGTAGAAGAGAAATCCTAATTATGTTTGCTGTAATTTGTGTTGATTATATTTTTATTTAATGTGTTTTTATAAAGGAAATCCTTCTAGTAAGCTCCCCTACTATACTTATAATATCTAATTTTTAACAATTGCTGTTATTTGGAGATGAGATATTCTTTTTACCCATGATAATGATGGGTTGAGAGGAAAGAAAGGACAGGCCAAGAAAAAGCATGTAAAGAAAAATAAGACTAAAACTTGTTATTTTCACTATGAGAACTTCAAATATGTCATACAATTTTAGATAGCAACTCAGAAAGGCCAGCCTCTTCATGGAAATCATATTGAGCTAGTCACAAGATGGTAATCAGAGCAGATACTCTTCATGTCACCAGATTATAAAGCTCCAAATAGTTTATTGTAATATAGTGTGGTTTACTGAATTTAGATTTCATCAATCAGGAATTAGTTATTGGTGAAGGGGTCTAAGCAGATGTTTGGTTTTTCTATAATAAACCCTTTCTTCAGAAACAATGTATAATTGAAAAAGAAATGCTTAAAATACTTTAGGGATTAAACATTCTTACAGGACTTTCAAGTACTTCGGGAGGAACCAAGATAGAAATTTTTGCTGTGCTAATTTTAGCCTCATATTCAGCTACAAAACAACGTCTGGGTTACATTCTGCTATACTAGTATAAGACTGTATTATTGCAAACTTTGTTTTAAAAATAATTTTATAATTCAGCCTCTGCTAAAACAAGTTGACTCTTAGCCCAGTTAATATGAATCAGTGTGGTCATACTGAACTATTTATTTCTGCTTTGGTTACTATAATGTTTTTAAACCAAGAAAAACAACTGTATTCATAACATCCACTGAGTTTCTGATTGGAGAGAATCAAATAGAATTTTGTACAGTCAAGATCTGTTGCTTTTATTATTATGGCCCTATTAGCATACATTACCACCATTAACTGTGTTTACTTAGATTTTCTCATTGCACTTCCCTCTTGGCCCTACTATTTTCTATTGAACATGTGAGCCTCTATTGGCAGACTTCATTAACAGTTGAAAGTCTCTTTCCAACTTACTAAAGGGCAGTGACTCCCTCTAAGACATTAACTCCCAAGGTAATTGGAATTTGGCTCTCTTAACATTTCTGTCTTCCTTTGTCCCCAACATTGCAAAAAGGAAAGCTCTTAAAATGCAAAAAACTTTAAGGAATCAAAGTAGAACTGTGCTTTGGAAAGTATATTTCCATATGCTATTACATTTGGGAGAGAGGAAAGAGGGGTTATTGATAGCAGAATGAATGAAAGACAATGTTTACATTGGGCTTCCTTTTACGTTCCTCCACGTTTTTTTCTCCTAGCATTTATTTTTATTATTTTATTTTATTTCTTATATTCTAATTTACCTTGATTTGTTTCAAAAGGGCTTAAGGCACGCTCATTTCTACTGTTTTAGGTTTATTTATCTCTCCTAATAGACTGTGAATCTCCTAAGTCAGCTATGTCATATTCATTTTTAAAATCTAGTATCAAGGACATGGTAGACATTTAATAGTTTATAAATTAATGGTTGGTATTTAGTCACCTTAATATGAGAAATAAATAGCCAGATTGGTTGCTAGACCCTAGCTTACTGCAGCTTTAGTGGTGTCATGGGCTGCATTATGTCCCATCCAAAATTCCTAAGTTGAAGACCTAACCCCCAGTACCTCAGAATATAGCATAGCTTGGAAATAGCGTCTCTAGAGAGGTAATTAAGTTAAAATGATGTCATTAGGATGGGTCCTAATTCAGTACAGGAAATGTGGATAGGCCATACAGAGGGAGGACAATGTGAAGACATAGGGAGAAGACCACCATCTACAAGCCAGGGAAAAAGGCCTCAAACCGTTCTCTCACAGCTCTGAGAAGGAACCAATCCTCCTGAATCTCGATCATAGTTTCCTAGCCTAGAGAACTGTGAGAAAATAAATTTCTGTTGTTTAAGCCACCCAGTTTGTGGTACTTTGTTACGTCCGCCCTAGCAAACGTATATAAATGGCTTTTATACTTGAATGTAGTAAAATCTCAAATACCCTTACTTTGCCTATTCCCAAGAAGCAGTTTGCCAAGGCCAATGTCAAAACCTCAAAAATTTATATACTTCCCCTAGGTAAAACATGGAAAAGAAAAATTTGGATAGCTTAATGAAGAAAGTAATAACTGTTTGCCTCCTCCTTCACGTTTCCCAGTACAGCCAATGGCAAGCAACTGGCTAATTCCTTAATTTAATTGAATTTGTTTAGTTTGGCACAGAGAAAGTGTTTACAGAGTATTTGTGTTCTTAGGTGTTCAGGAGCCTTTCCCAGTAGACCTAGTTGCTTTTTCATGGTAGAAAATGGAAGAGGAAGACTAAATAAAATACTTTTTAATATGATGTTAATTTGAGCTAATTGCTTGTGTATAATCTTAGTCACATTGTTTTACTTGTGTTATAGTTACCAGGGGCAAAACAGTATGTTTTTTACATGCCCCTTGCTGTAGTAGTTGCTGTACCCTTTGATCATCAACTAGTCATACTGAGTTGCCATAGCAGTTTTCAGCATTTTTTCATTACATGCTGTAGCCACAAACTATATATATATGTATATATATATATACAAGTCTTATCAATATTTCTTCTTGTCATTTTAAGTTGAGTTATATATCAAATAGTGCTGTGTTCAGTCAGTTTTTATAGTGCTTTGAGATACTTTGCTGAAGAGAAAATTTCAAACATACACAAAAGCAAAACACTTGCTTTGTCATCATTTGGAGGCCATTTTCCCTGAGTTCTGAAAGTAGGGTAAACTAAATTAGAGGACTGAACAAAGGTCTCAGCCCCGGAAGTTAAAAAAAATGTTTGCCATAAAGCAAAGCAAACCAAAACCAAACAGAAAACCTCTGACTTAGGGGCAAATAAGAATTTTGGTCTAATTTTGGCATTTCAAATTCAGTCACACCTGTATGCTTTTGGACCACTTGTGTTACCAGTATGTGGACACTGTAATAAATACCAGTTGATAGGTTTTTCTCATCTTTTTTCCTTCATTCATATTGAGAAAAATACTGGAACCAAGAATTTCCTCAAAATTACGTGCTAACAAGTGGCAGAGCTGAGTCTACCTAAATTGAAGACTTTCTCTCCAGTACCCTACTGGTCTTTTACGACCCTATAGTTCTCAACCTGGCCACCAAACACAATCACCTTAATAATTTACTTTTCCCTATCAATTTATTTTAAAATGAAAATATCCTACTTTTCTTTTTTTTATTCCATGGGTCACTGATGCCTTTTATTTTGAGCACAAAACCACTGGAGATCTTGCCTGTGGCCACCCGGGAGATGACCCTGGAGGCTCACATTGCTCCAGACACTTGGTGGAAAGCGAGGCGAGAAACAACAATTTGGGCCAATTACATGACTGCAAAGCCACAGCTGCCAAGAGGGCTCCAGGGAGCTTGGCTTCTGTAGAAGTTCTAAGGAAGTGGTGCGAACTCCACGGTGGTGGGCGAGGGGAGCTAACTAGCAGAGGCCCCTACTGTAAGTTTTGGTCGGGGGGCCTGGAGCTGCCTGAGCTGACACGAGGGGAGGAGTTTAGCCAACAGGCAACTGAAGGGCTGGCCTGCCCACTGCTTACTTGGCCAGGGGGTTTCTGAAGTTCCTGACATCCAACTTAGCCTTGCTGCCCAGCTCCTCTTCAATTCTGAGGAGCTGGTTGTACTTGGCCAAGCGCTCAGATCGGAAAGGGGCACCAGTCTTGATCTGCCCAGTGCACAGCCCCAGCACCAGGTCGGCGATGAAGGTATCTTCAGTCTCCCCAGAACAATGAGACACCATGACATCCCAACCGTTGGCCTGGGCCAGCTTGCACACCTGCAGGGACTTGGTCACGGAGCCAATCTGGTTCACTTTGAGCAGGAGGCATTTGCAGGACTTCTCATTTGCAGCCTTGGCAATCCTCTTTAGGTTGGTCACTGTGAGATCATCCCCCACCACTTGGATTCCTGCACTGGCTGTGAACTTCTGCCATGCTCCCCAGTCATCCTGGTCAAAGGGATCTTCGATAGATGCCACTGGGTAGTCCTTGATGAAGGACTTGTACAGGTCGGCCAGCTGGTCAGGTGAGAGGTACCTGCTGGAGTCATCAGGAGACTTGAAGTCCAGGTCATACTTCCCAGACCTGTAGAACTTGGAGGCCGCCACGTCGATGCCAATGACCACCTTATCAGTGTAGCCAGCTTTCCCAATTGCAGTCTTCAGCAGCTCCAGGCCTTCTTTATTCTCTAGGATGTTGGGAGCAAACCCACCTTCATTGCCCACATTGGTGGCATCTTTCCCATATTTCTCCTTGATAACGTTCTTCAGGTTGTGGTAAACCTCTGATCCAATGCGCATGGCTTCCCTGAAGTTTGCGGCATCCACTGGGAAGATCATGAACTCCTGCATGGCCATCTTGTTGCCAGCATGGGAACCACTATTGATGACATTGAATGCCGGGACTGGCAGGATGACTTCGGAGTTGCCAGCCAAGTCAGCGATGTGGCAGTACAGGGGGACCCCCTTTTCAACAGCACCGGCTTTGCAGATGGCAAGGGACACCCCAGAATGGCATTCGCCCCAAACTTAGATTTATTTTCTGTTCCATCCATCTCGATCATCAGTTTATCAGTCTTCCCTTGTTCTGTCACATTCAGTTTCTTGCCGATCAGGGCAGGTGCAATAGTTTTATTGATGTGCTCAACAGCCTTTGAGACACCCTTCCCCATGTAGTGAGTCTTATCATTGTCCTGGAGCTCTAGGGCCTCATAGATACCAGTTGAAGCACCACTGGGCACAGCAGCTCTTAAGAGACCTTTTGCGGTGGAGAGATCAACCTCAACGGTGGGATTACCACGAGAGTCAAAGATCTCTCTGGCATGGATCTTGAGAATAGACATGGTGGATTTCTAACCGCTGGGTCTCGCTGCCTGGGAGAGAAGCGGAGAGTGCTGCAGACACCGAGGTGAGCGTTAAGCCGGAGAGGTCTGCATGCTCCCGGTCCTCACAGCTTCTCGAAAATATCCTACTTTTCAATGTAGAATGAAAATATTAGAGGGAAGAAAAGAGTAAACAAGAGTAAATTATTTATGAGACAAGAGAAAGGCTTTGAACTGTTTTAGGTACCATGGTAGTGATTGCTGCTAGCATGGTGATTAGAATGGGGTCTCTGGAGTCCGGCTGCATGGGTTCTAACCCTAACTTAACCACATCGGTAGTGTGTGATCTCGAGCAAGTTATTCTTTAAGTGTTAGCTTTCTTTTTTGTGAAATAGAGATTATGCTAATTTACCAGCTAGGATGGCTAAGATAATTAAGTTAAAATTCCCATAAATCACTTAGCATAGTGCCAGAAACATAAGTGCTTGAGGAATGTTAGTCATTATCACAACATTATCCATGGACGTCTACCATTGCTGTGTATGACACATTTGGTCACACTGAGTGTTTCCAGACCGTATTCCCAATGATGCCAGTTGTGTTTGGACAGCAAAGAATCCTATAGTAAAATACATTTAGGAAAATATTTCATTCTAAATACCTTTCTTGGAGATAAATAATATAGATTTAGCATATTAAAGGCTCTGAAAAGTCCTTTCAGAAAAGGACTTTTGAAAGTCATTTGATTAAAAAAAAAAACTTCTTTAACTTTGTCAAGTAGTTAAATTTTCACGAGGAAAGCCTTTTTTTCTCCTATTCTCTGTGGTCTGTCTTCATGTGGCTTCTCATGCAGATGTCTATCCCTCAGCTCTTATAGCATGGTGGTCACCTTCTAAGAGGGAGTATTCAAGAGGACAAGTCCTAGGTGGAAGCTTTTATTAAGCCTTTCCTTGCACCATGCTTGTTAAAGTCCACTAGCAAAAGCATGTCACTTTGCCAAGCCCAGCATTGATGCAGAAGAGAACTACACCAAGGTGTAAATAACAGGAGAGATCATTTGTTGAAGGTCGTAAATGTAATAGTAACAGTGTACCACATATTTTTAAAAAAGGTCTATGATATATTAGGTGAAAAATAATCAAGTTTTGATAGAGTGTGATTCTATTTTTGTGTTAAAATCAAAATATAAATGGACTATGTATACATGTATGTGTATATGTATATATGCATACGCACATATACGTACATGTTTTGATAGAGTAGATATATTTTGTTTTGGTTGAGCAGATATCTATATAGATATAGATAGGTAACCTATCTTTATAAATATATTGTTTGGTTGATATATTTTTCTTGGTTGAGAAGATTTATTTTGTTTTGGTTTAAATATACTGCTCAATACTTTTTAAGAGTAGAGAGTTTTCAGAACTGCTGATTTAGTTTGAAATAATGTAAAATTAACAATGTTTTCTTTTGAAGAATGGGATAGCAGCAGCAAGAAGGATGATTATTTCTTTTATTTAAGTGCAGCAATTTAAAAAGTTCTCCAGTAAAGAAAAATATTAGCAGGGATGGAAGATCAGTTTTCTACCTAGATGTTCATAGTTTTTTTGTGTGTTATATTTTCTTTCTTGGTGGAATTTTTATAATCTTTTATAGTTGCATAGCGAGCAGAACCCTGTTTTAAACTCTTCATGTTGATTTTTTGTATTTCTGATAATTTTCTCATGATTGCTCTTGCAATTATTCCTCTAGAATATGTAAGGTACTCCCTTGATTTATTTTCCTCTCATCTATTTCCTGCCTTTCCTTTGCCATCTGGATTGCAATTGCCTCAAAGACACAGATCATATTTTACTATTTGTTTGCTAATACTGCAAACTAATAGAAACACTTTGCATTATACTTGGTAGGCACTCAAGGGCTTGCTGAATTATTAATGTTGCAATTTGAACCTATAGTAATATTGACTTTTTGCATATATAAAAATATTGAATGAGTTACCCCTTAATATGACCTTCCATTCTATGTTTGTTTTGGCTACTCCTATTTCTTTGTTCTTACTCTGACCCTGCCCAGCCTTCTGTCTGGATAAATTATATGAACGGGTTGTCAACTGGACATCTTATTCTAGTGAATAAGTAGAAAGCATTTCTAATCACTATGCTATTTAATATGCAGTTGTGTGATAATCATGTCAATGAATGCGATTGAGGTAATTATTATAGTTCAAAATTTTTACACTGATCTCTTAAAATCTTTTAACATAAACTTTATAATTTGCATCTTAGTTATCAGGGCTTACTGAAGTTTGAGTCACTGAAGTAATACTTGAATAACTTAGTATGTACTATAATTATATTTTGTAAAATGTTGTACAAACATTTTGGAAAACTTTATTTCAGCAATAGCCACTGTAAGGCCGATAGCCTTGCCAGGAGCCAGATGGACAATACTCACCCCCTCCGCACCTGATAACACTTATCAGGAGGCCGGATGTCCTACTGGCGCCTGCTTTCTCCATGCAGGCTCTCCACACCCACTCCTGCATTCCACCCCTAGCCCCACCCTCAGCACTAAATCATACTGTCAGCCCAAAATTCAAAAATCCCACCGAGAGCCTAACCAATGACAGCTCGCCAAGTCCGGGTCCAGTCTCTCTCTCTGACCAATACAGGTGGCCATGCTTTGTTTCCTCACCGGTCAATCTGTTACTTGCTCCAGCCTACCTGTAGGTACCTCTGCTAGGCTACCAATGGCAATTTGTCAAGTCCAGGTCCAGTCTATGACCAATGCAGTTGCCCATGCTTTGTTTCCCCACTGACCAATCTATTGCCCTCACCCCCTATAAAACCCCACGCCCAGAATGGCTGGTGCGACTTCTCTGGCCTCTCTCTCTCTCTCCCTCCCCTGGGGCCACAGAACCTCGCCCGGGAGCTAAATAAACTGGAATTTAATTTGTCTCGTGCTGGCCTCAGTTTCCTCATTTTAAACTTGGCAATATCCTTACAAGAATAACCTTACAGTTTGCTCTAAGAAAGATACTGTTAAGAGGCTGAAAAATAAAAACTATAGCCTGAGAGAAAATATTTGCAAATGAATAATCAATTAAGGACTAGTATTTAGAATATAGAAATAATTCTTAGAACTGAACATTTAAAAAAATCTAATTAGAAAATAGGCAAAAGATATGAAGGGACATTTTAATGAATAGGATACTCAAATGGCAAATAAGCACATGAGAAGATATTTAACATCATTGGCCATTAGAGATATGGGATTAAAATCACAATGAGATATTACTACACACCTATCAGAACAGCTAAAAAAATTTTTTTAATAATGACATCACCAAATGTTATTGAGGATAAAGAGAAACTAGATCAATTATACATTGTGTGCAGAAAAATAAAATGTGACAGTTATTCTGAAAAAAACTCTTTAAAAATTAAACATGAAATAGCTATAGCTCTCCTGAAGATTTACCTCAGAGAAATGAAACATATGTTCACATAAAAACTTATAGGTGTTTATAGCAGCTTTGTTCAAACAAATGTCCTTCAACAGGTAAATGGTTAGAAAACTGTGGTCCATGCATACCATGGAAGACTACTCCAGGAGTAAAAAGGAACAAACTATTGATACAAACACAAATCCGGAATAAATCTCCAGAGAATTGTGCTTAATTTAAAAAGCCAATCCCAAATGGCTACAAATTATTCCAAACAGTAAAGGAGAAAGTATGGTGCTGGTAAATATTTGAAGAAATACTTGTTAAAATTTTCCGAAGTTTGGAGGATATAAACCTATGCATTCAAGAAACTGAAGGAACTACAAGAAACCTGTGCCCAGGCACATCATAGTCAAATTAAAGAAGACAAAGAAGAAATCTGGAAAGCAGCCAGAGGAAAAGGATGCATTACCTATAGGAGAACAATGATTCAAATGACTGTGGCTTGCTCATCAGGAAACCCTGAAGGCCAGTAGTCAGCAGTAACATCATTTTTCAAATATTGATGAAAGAGAGCTGTTTACCAAAATTTAAATATGTGGTGAAAATACATTTCAGGAATGAAGGGAAATAAAGACAGTGACAGACAAAGAGTAACAAGATTAGCAACCAAGAGATCTGCTTAAAAGAAAAATCCATCACTTGGAAGGAAAATGATACCAGAAAACAATGTGGAATATCCCCAGTAAAGAAAGAGCAACAGAAAGGCTAAGCATTCAGACAAAAACAATTGACTGTTTTTTTCTCTTGATTCTTTATATTTGATGGCTGAAAGCAAATAATAATAATAATACAGCCTATGAGGGACTTTCAAAGTATGCAATGTAGAATATAAGATAACTAAATCAGAAAGGGAGAAAGTGTAAGTTGTGGTATATTTTCTATATTACATAGTAAAGTTTCTAACACTGCAACTGAAATAGCAAAATATTGATTCTAAATAGATTCTGAGAATTACATATTTTATAACTCATTTTTTAAAAAGCAGAGAGAGAGTCAAACTCCAAATAGATAAACATAGCAATATGTGGAGAACAGACTTTTTTAAAATGACCAAGGCCAGATGCAGTGGCTCACGCCTGTAATCCCAGCACTTTGGGAGGCCAAGACAGGTGGATCACGAGGTCAGGAGATGGAGATCATCCTGGCCAACACAGCAAAACCCTGTCTCTACTTAAAATGAAAAAATTAGCTGGGCGTGCTGGCACATGCCTATAGTCCCGGCTACTCAGGAGGCTGAGGCAGGAGAATCACATGAACACGGGAGGCAGAGGTTGCAAAGAGCCCAGACTGCGCCACTGCACTCAAGCCTGGTGATAGAGCAAGACTGTGTCTCCAAAAATAAATAAATAAATAAAAAATCACCAATTATATGTTATCTACAGGAAACTCATTTCATTGATACAGGTAGTATAAAATAAAGGAATGGGAAAATATATACCAAGCAAACACAAAAATATCCAAAAGGTAGAAACAACTTAAATGTCTATCAATACATAAATGGAGAAACAAAATGTGGTATTATCCATACAATGGAATATTATTCAGTCATTAAAAGGATAAGTACTGATACATACTACAATATGAATGACCCTTGAAAACATTAGGTTATGTGAAAGAAGCCAGTAGCAAAAGACCACATATTGTATGATTCTATCTATATAAAATGTCCAAAATAGGTAAATTCACAAAGACAAAAAGTAAATCCGCAGTTGCAAGGGACTGTGAGGATGGGAAAATGGGGAGTGACTGCTAATGGGTAGAGGGCTTCATTTTAGGGTGAAGAAAATGTTCTGGACTGGCACAGTGGTGGCAGCTGTACAACCTTATAAATACACTAAAAATCTAATTGAGCACTTTAAAAGGGAGATTTAATGGTACGAAAACCGTATCTAAACTTTTAAAAAATACTAAGATCCAAAAAATAACCTATGATGTATAAAACACTGTGCTATACACGTTGAGTAAATAACATCAGTGTTTTTCCTGTATAAGCTAATCAATATTGGACACCAACTATCTAATTACAAGCTACTAGCACAAAGCTAGCATTGGATATTGGAAATTTAAGTGAATGGACACTCACTCAGAATCTCAAAACAAAACACCATACAGTATGAATTTCATTTTTATATTGTAAACATGGTGAATGAAAATAGCCAATTTTCTTTCTAGACAGAGTTTCCTAAATTTAAAGAGGATACTAATGATTATAATGATAGCTAAGGATATCAAGATTCATGTTTGTGTATCTGGCATGTTTAAAGAAAAAAATATGCCAATTTGTTGAGAATACTGTCACTTTTAGCACTAGTATTTCCCTTATTGTATCCTTCTTCATCTTGAGTAAGGGCTTATACTGAGTGGCCAGAGATCACTAACAATTCTGACATTTATGCAGATAGCTCTACAGTCTACATTTCTACTTTTTTAAGAGACATAAATTTCATTATACTGCTCTTCATTTCGAGCTGTCAGTTATATATACAATTAAGCACTTATGCCTCCTTGCCTTTAATCGAAATCTCACTGTTCAAAAAATAAAACATATTTAATCCAGCTACCCCTGAGTAAGAAACAACAATTGCCTACTTCACACAGCCCAGGATTAAGAACTGCCTCGATGGCTCCCTCCATGACTCAGTTTCTCCATTTCACAAATCAGAGTCTCCAACACTGTTCTCTCCTTTACCTTCCCCTGAAGAGCCCTGAACTTCTCAGCATTGACTTTGAGTAGGATTGGGTCCCACTCCCAGTCCTAGGGGTGGACACTATCCTACAATCCCTGTGGCAAAAGACTGCCTGACTTCACTTACATCCACTAAGCTAATTACACATATCAGGGTCTGTTACTCGCAACTACCCAGCTGCTATTGCCAAATTCTGTTACAGTCAAGTTGCTATTCATTAATTTGTTTTTAATCAACGCCACAGGCTTGTAATTAATGCCAGATGTGATCTAGTTTCTGTCTGAGCCAGAAAACTTCTCTTTCCCAGCAACATTCTACCCTTATTTTTTCCCACAGTGACTGGCTGAAGAACAGGATAACTAATCGCTTTAAGCCAATCAGAGCCATCTCTCGGAGTTAAAGGTGATTCTATTCTATTCAAACCATAGAGATGTGAAATTTGGGACCTGTCTGGAGGGAATACGACTTATACGCTATTAAATTTGTTTTTGGTCTGTTTACCTCCAACAAATGATTTCTCATTGGGAATTTGGTTTTATGGTCTGGCCATTTTCTAAAAATCTCTTTAATCTTTGTGAATGGGTTAATGGGTGTGCAACTATAGATAGTCTGGTTTGTGAGTTTTTTCTGTTTGTCTATTGCTCCCACTTCAAATCAATTAAGAATTCATACTCACTGGGAAGAGAACAGCTCTTTGATACAGACTGATGAGTTTTATAATTCTGTATTTGCCATGGCCCTATAGTTGAAATTTCAGAATTGAAATCATAAACTCTTTCTGCATCTGCCCGTCTATGTGTAATTCAGAAAGGCCATTGTCTTTCATTGTGTGAAGGTGCAATACTTTTCTACCTCAAAATGAGATCAACAAATTAGAGTATAAAATCTATTACATTATGAAATATCTTGAAGTAATATATTCTGATTTATTCACAGAGTTAAATAAGTACATATATAAACAGAATATTCCTAAATTTCCCAGAAAATACGGAGGTTGAATATCTAACATTTTCAAGAACCCAGTTACCGAGCTATGTTAAGAAATCAAATTCACATTAAAAAAAGCAAATCTTTGGAAATGGGACCAGTTCAATATTTATAATTTAACAGAAACAGCTGTATCTTTACTGATTTATTAGTATTAAGTATAAGCATAGATTTTATTCTATTTGGGTATATCATTCATAAACCCATACAGGTTTACCGACTAAATAAACTAACATTACTTATACTTAATGTTTAAAATGATGGAAAAGATAAATTTGTGTTCATCCAAATAAAATCATTATTCTGACGACCTTGTATTTCAATAGTAATTACGTGTGGCAAAACAACTGCTTGAAGACAAATTTCCAAGATCTTTAGGTAACTTAAAAACTTGAACTGGTATTAACTGATGAACATCCACTCAATACCAAGATCATTTCTAAGTAAGACTGAATATACTGAGACATTTATAACTAACCATAAATTCTATATACTTGTTTTCTATTTTGATATGCTACAAAGAGGCTGTGTCTTTGGTTCTTTTAATCAGTTAAATGTGTTCATTTTTGCCACTGTGAGACTTGTACATAATGACAGTGTACACACGGTTAAAGTTGTGTTAGCTCTGGATGTCAGCTCTGCTAGTTTGTTAAAACAGTGGCGTGCAGCAGCTTACAATTATCCATGTCCCTGTTTTCTCTGTGTAATAGAAGTTACTTCAACTAAAAGTTATCAATAACATGTGAACGAGACTACTAGAACAATGGTGGCAGGCAGGTACAATACCATAGGATGAGTTTTGTTCAGTAAGAAAAAAAATAGTTTTGTCCTAAAATAAAAGGGCCAGTTGTTCCAGAATGGGAAAGAGGGTTGTTGGGTTGTTGTTTCAGTCTGTTCGCATTACTATAAAGGAATACTTGAGGCTGGGTAATTTATTTAAAAAAAAAAAAAAAGAGGATTATTGGGCTCATGGTTCTGCAGGCTATACAAAAAGCATGGTGCCAGGATCTGCTTCTGGAGAGACACGCAGAAGCTTCCCCTCCATTCATGGTACAGGGAGAAGGAGAACAGAGATTACAAGGTGAGAGGAAGGACAAAAGGTCGAGAGTGAAGAGGGAGGTGTTGGGCTCTTCTTAACAATCTGATCTCACAGGAACTGAGAATTCATGCATTACCCAACAGAGGGCATTAAAGCTATTCATGAGGGATCCGCCTCTAGGAACTAAACCCCTCACGGCATGCCCTACCTCCAACATTGGTGATAACATTTTAACATGAAATTTGGAGGGGACAAATAGCCAAACTGTATCAGTTGTAAAGGACAAAACTTAAATTGATACAGAAAGTTGTAGAAGATTTGAGAAAAGATCATTTTACTTTCCTTGGCCAAAGTTAGCTCAGTTTTGATGGGTTAATTGCTAAGATTTTATAAAAGTGCTTGTAGTTCCCGTAATATCAAAAATTACACTGATGCAAAACTGAAGTTTGGTTTTCTCTGTTGAAATTAGAAATTTTCTTGGATTATTGATCTGCCTTTAGTAAGAGGTTATAAGATATATGCTGTCTAGATAACAAAGATTCTATGTTTTACCAAAATAGTTTTCTGTCCTTTTCATGTTGACCGCACAATGTCCTTGACTAAGTATTTCTCACTTATGAAAGAGCCAAATGCTTTATAATCATGTAACCTTCAGTTTATTTTCAAATGTTTAGATGTCACTTTGAAATGCAAAAGTATTTCTCAGGCACCTAGGATCTGATTCTTAAGTGTTGAAATCTCCTGATAACTTTTGATTTATGTCTTTATAAATTCAAATCCTAAATGTAAAATAAAATTAAAAATCTGAGATACTTTTGGGCCTGAAACTCAAAGATCTTTGAGATTTCTAAGAGGGCCCGTGAAAGATGACAAAAACTTACTCTTTCATAGTAAAACAAAACAAAAAGGTACTGGAAATAATTGCATTTGTTTGTTTTCTGTTGATGAAATTGCATGGGAGCAATTAGCAAATCAGAAGAGATTTGTCAATGCTCTGTCATGATTAGCTTCCATTTATCAAAGTCTTGATGTTGCTCTGCACTGTATAGTTGTTATCAGTCTTATATTTTAAAGTTGTACTTGGTTACAACTTCACTTTTTAAATTTGAAATCAGCATCTTCTAGGCCAGTGGTTTTCAACTGGGGATTCACATAATCTACTACAGAGATGGAGTTTCATTAATATACAGAAGCTTAGGAACTACTCCACACTTATTAGATCTTTTCACTTGATATTTTGGATACATTATTGGTACATTATATCTAGGATTATTGCTGTATTTCAAGATTCACTTCTCTGTAAAGTTTATGCTCATCTGTTTTAATAAATCAGACATATTTATTACATCCTTTGACTACAGTTATTACATTTTGTCTAAAATTTTTTGATTGACTTTATTATCTTGTTTTGCATGTCACAGAAACCAGATTTCCTTGGTAGTTATATTTTTCTCCAAATAAACTCTCAACAGATCTTTTATTTTTTGAAAATCATCAGTAAAGAATTAACTGCAGCCATTTTAAGTGTTTTTATTTACAAACATCTATTCGTTGCTGTTTTAGTCTGATGCTTCCCTCAAAGCCTTTTCAATCAGCTACAGACATGAAGACTGCAT
Organism: Cacajao melanocephalus; assembly: GCA_963573385.1. Lineage (NCBI taxonomy): Eukaryota > Metazoa > Chordata > Mammalia > Primates > Pitheciidae > Cacajao > Cacajao melanocephalus. The sequence continues at coordinate 102,954 of CAUYLG010038139.1, read as the reverse complement.
CGGAACCTCATGGAAAATAACTATGCTGGGGTCTCTGGGGCACAGGCTTCCAATGATATTGCTTAAACAACTTTCAGACCATACCAATGGCCTAAGTCAGAATTTCCAGGACTCTTAAGGGGAAGTGAATGGGTTCATAATACTGGTAACCCCACATCCAGTGGAACGAGGCTGAATAAGCTAATGAGGGGTGACTGCAGTTTCTGTCTGGAATATTGCTGGTATTGTTTGAATGTTCTATTGTCTAGACATATAAGGAAGCCTTTTCTCCTTTCTCTTAAAGCTATCTATAACTCATAATTTAGTAGACTCTGCTCTTGTATACTGAAATGAAACACTTGTAAACATCTTATTCTCCCTTCTTGAGCCCTCCAAAGTTCAGAAATTTAATATTCTCATTTTCAGGAGAATAAAGTTATTTGCATAGATTAAATAAGAATCTGTCCTCCTTTTTACTAGGATATTAAGTGGAAATACTGGTTTTGCAACTAAACTCACATTTGAAAATGATGCTCATTCAATCAAACATGACTAAACACTTTTAAGGAAAGTTCTGGAACTAAGAAACTAAGATTGACTTTACAGAGCCATGCTTGAAAAGCCTTCTTTGGAAAAACTGGCTTACAGAGTTCCCAGCCTTGCGGGTGAGTAAGAAAAGCCACTTCCTGGGAGGCCCAGGAGTCTCAGGATATTTTAGGGACCTCAAGAAATAAGGAATTCTTATAAATAAAACAGGTGAAATCTGATATAGAGTTCTTGGCTTGGTTTCCTAGCCTTAAGATCACTAATAACAAAAGGCTTAAAAAAAATCCAATTTGAAATTCCTAAAGAAAATTTGCAGCACACCAAACTTAAGAACTTTATGGAACTTTTAACACTCTTGCTGTGCCCAGCTGAACATTATCTTTAACCAGTGATTCTGGGGAAAGAAGACTAAACATCTCTTACATGCCTGACTTGAAGAGTAGGGTAGGGAGAAGACGGAATGAGAGAGAGTAGCACAGTCTCTCAAAATTTTAAACAAATTCTAACATCAGGAGGTTAGAAACTAGAATTATTTAGCTTACAGATGCTTTCAGCTTGTGCACAGAGAGAAGGCCATGTGAGGACACAGAGAGAAGGCGGCTGTCTGCAGGCCAGGATGAGAGGCCTCACCAGAAACTGCAAATTGCCAGACCCTGATCTTGGACTTTCCTACCTCCAGCACTTTGAGAAAATGAATTCTATTATTTAAGCCATGCAGTCTGTGGCATTTTCTTATGACAGCCCAACCAAACTAATACAGTTAGTAAAATGGATTCAGGAAAATTATGACATAATCTACATGTATCTAAAATATAAAAGGAAAAGCCAAGTCGTCTTAAGGAATAACGAAAATGGCATAAAGTATCATTTTACAAGAAGTTCAATTTTGAAATAAAATTTAGTCCATATTTTAGTCACTACAATCTTAACGTAGGAAAAAAACAATTACATCACAGAAGTTAAAAGGGGAAAATCTACATCTTATAAAACTGTATTTCATCAAACTAACGTAATTTAAAGTAATGCCAAAAATGCATCAATATTTGTCTTCAGTATAATATAGTCCAAATTTATAGTCATGTGATTATCTGTTTCCGTTGCTGCCTTCTTCTTTAAACCTCATTGTGACAATAATGAAGTAACAAGCAACTAGAAAATATATGAGACAAGCACAAGACCATTAACAGCCACGCATTTGTCCTAGGCCATTCATCTAGAGTCTCTGGATTTCAGCTTTCTCCTCTATAAAGTGGACTGTGTGGAAGGAGAAGGGGAACAGAGTTAATGAAGATGACCCCTTTGGTTCCTCTGAGAGTCAAATGTCTATGAGGAATATAGTGCCCTGCTTAGCACTGCTCAGCACCACACTGCAGCTGAAAATTCACTCCCAAGGTTATGAATAAATGGATTTACAGTTCCCCAAGCCTTTCTGATATAGATTGATAAATTAAATGCTTTTTAAAAGTTACATATATTAGAATCATAATCTTTTAGTAATGTACCGAAGAATACAATCTTTTTCAAATGCTTTCTCCATTAAGTATTTTTCATTTTCTGAATCTGAAATAAGCGTCTGTTAAAAACAAAGGTCTTTGTATTCATTGCTGACGTTTTTAAAAATCTTAGTTATACAACAGTAAAATGAACAGATAAATTTCTGCCATTTTAAAATAATGTATCCAATAAACACACAAAAATCTTGAAATAATCTGTCAATACAAGTCAGAATTCATTTGCTGTAAAAGTTATTATAGAAATTATAACACTGTAGCTACTTCCTACAGTGCTATATGAGCAAGTAACCTTTCTAGAAAAGCAGTTAATGGTCTTTAGTGCAGAATGGACTCATTCAGGAACACATTTATTGACCACCTACTAAGAGCCAGGTACAAGTCCAGCCCCTGGGAATGATGAGTGAACAAAACAAAAATCCCTGCTATTTAGGAGCTTAAAAAACAGTGTAGAAAGAGATTGTCAATTTTCTCTGGTTGTCTCAGAGCTCAGAGCTTATGTGTTCAGAGGATGTTTGTGAGAGTTTTAAAGCTATAAATGATATATTTACTGATGAAACAGTATATTCAATTTGGCCTGAATTCCTTAATACTCTGGGGTTTTTCTTTCATCTTTACTATTTTCAGGTCCCCACAGCTCAAGAACATCTCATAGCATCAGCAAAGTTAACAGGGACAGCATCCACACAAAATCGGACAGAGGGAGCAGCCCTGCCGAACAAAATTACGTGTCTGGCTTACACACACACACACAGGAAATAATATCAACAAACTGAACAAAGATGCATTTTTCCATCCTATGAGAAACTAAAAGATCTTCCCAGAACAAATGCTACAGTAGAAAAAACTGGAATGGCTTCTGAAAACAATACTTCTTCTAGAAAATAGCAAGAGAGCCTGCAGCTGTGTTCATTCAAATTATGAACTCAGTTGTCTTTCTCAGGATTTTTCAAAGCCCTAACTCTATAATTTAAGTGGACAACATTATATCAATAAAAAAAGATTTTTTTATATCAAGAATAAGATGATACATTTTAAAATACTACAATTTATATATTTAAATGCTTACTGGCTTCAGAATACTTTTCACAATTTCAAGAAACAGTTTTGTTAGAAACAAAGTACATCTTGAAAATGAAATTAAATGGCTGAGCACAGTGACTTACGTGCCTGTAATCCCAGCACTTTGGGAAGTCGAGATGGGCGGATCATGAGGTCACGAGATCGAGACCATCCTGGCCAACAGTGAAATCCTGTGTCTACTAAAAATACAAAAATTAGCTGGGTGTGGTGGCACATGCCTGTAATCCCAGCTACTCGAGAGGCTGAGGCAGAAGGATCCCTTGAACCAGGGAGTCGGAGGTTGCAGTGAGCTGAGATCATACCACTGCATTCCAGCCTGACGACACAGCAAGACTCCGTTCCAAAAAATAAAATGAAAATGAAATTAAAATTAAACTGCTAAGTTTTTCTGGCTGGGAACCTCAAGAGTGAGGTATCCTTGAGCAACAACTCTGTTCTACACATCTGTTCCGTAAGGCCTAACAGCATCCCAGCATCAGTGAGAAACCAGGCACAGCTGACAAGGCATGTCTCCTACCTGAAGCTTCATTTTCCAACAAGAATGCATTGGTGTGTGCTCAGTGCTGCTCTTCCCCGCAGCACAGTCCTCTGTGCTTGTTGCTGGGGGACAGGCGCTGCCTGCACAGCAGCTGCCACCCTACAGCTGCCAGCAGCAGCACATGGCTGGCTGTCGCAGCTGGACTTTTGAGGGCTCACTGAAGCCCTCAGCATATCACTCTTACCATCAAACCGGACTAACTACTTCCTCCAGCTGATCTTCAAAGAATGAAGAAGTGAATGAATAATTCATGACAAGTGCATTCCAGCAACCAATTTCGCCTTGGCCTCTAGTCTCCCCAAGCAATCTGCAATGTAAAGATTCTCAGCCTTACTTGGCGGCATGCAAGGAATGAAAGTTCAGTTTCCAGTCAGTGACAGTATATGTTACCAGATCCGTTTGCTCTTCCAGTATGCAAACTTGTCACCGAGACTTACTTGAAAGATTTTTTTTTAATGTAGAAAAGGTAAATGATTAACCACAGATGTCTGACAGAACAAAATTTTTTTTTCCTCCATAAAACCCACCCTACATAATGAGTTCTGGATGCAGAAAAAGCAGCAAAATGCTTGCCCTACGATCAGCAGGTCAAGTATTTACAGTTAGCAAAAGATCAGTTCCTGCAGACCAAAGAAAATCATCACAGGGTGGGGGAGGGGAGCTCTGTGTATCAATGCCAGGAAACAAACTGCTTCAAGGGGGGATTTTCCTGGTCTCAGGCTATAAATAAATCTTTATCTCATTGGTATTCTTCTAGAAAGCACATGAATATTCATTTTCACCAATGTGTCCATGCTTACATATTTCCAAATGAGTCACATCTAAAAAATTAAATTTTCTACAACCTAAAATCATCATTCCAAGACAAACTTGAACCAGAGAAGGGAAGGCCAATAATCGCACTATCTCAGCTGCACCTGTAGACAGTCCAATCACCTGTAATGTTCTCCATCTGCTTCCCATACTCATCTATTTTTCTCACTGCTGCATTGTTTTTCTCCTGCACTCACTGTAAACATCTCAAGCTTTTGCTGTCAGTAAGGTAATTTTTCAGCCATGAGTATTCTTTTCCTTGCTGCTTCTAATTTATTTGTTGTTCTGCAACAAATAAGTTCCTTAAGTGTATCTTGGCCCTTTATTTTCCCTTTTCACCTCATTCTGTTATTTTATCACTTCTGAAGTTGTGTTTTATAAACTTCTAGTTCCTATTAAACTACTCCACAGTACTTGGGAATTCTCTTCCTTTTTTGGAAGGAAATCAGTATTTCTTCCAGAACAGACTCTGCATCCTTCTTCCACACACACTGAGCCTTTCTCTGTCCGTCCTGCCATGTGTACAGAGGCCTCACCATGTCTCCTCGTTGCCTTCTACTTCACAAGGACATTCGATCTGGCTTCTCTGTGTGTGATGCTGTGTTGTCTAGGAGAACCCTTCCTCTTCCAGCTATTGGGAGCTTGTGCCACATTCAGGCAGCTTTCTACAGGCATGCTGGGGAGAGGGCAGTTCATGGAGTGTCATAAAGAGACAAAGGAACCAGTCCCTACTGAAAGCCCTAACTCTGCTCTCTTCTCCCAGGGATATCGTTTTCCTCAACATTCTGTAATTCTCTCAGTGTCTTATGAGAGTGCATGTCCACCAGGAAGAGTCTAGGCCAAGTTGTACTCTTCCTCTTTTGGAAGTCACATTCCTTTTTCTCTAAATCCTGAGCACCCACTCCCCTATCCCATCCCACGGATGAGGGGATAAGAGGGCCTATCACCTGAGGTGAGCCTCACACTGTGAGCAATGTGTCCCTTCTTCCACTTTCTGTTCTCTAAAGAGACTTGTTTCCTTGATGTTCTCTTCTGCCCTGCATTCTGTTAACTCCCAGTTTCCCGATGAAGATAATCAGCCCTAAGGTTGATCACTATTCTTCTCTACTTCCTTCCCAGCTTAGACACAGATCATAAAATAGTGATCGCCAATATGTTTCACGTGGCTAATTATTTTTTGTAGAGACAGGGTCTTGCTATGTTGCCCAGGCTGGTCTCAAACTCCTGGCCTCAAGGGATCTTCCTGCCTAGGCCTCCCAAAGTGCTAGGATTATAGGTGTGAGCCACTGTGCCTGGCTCAAACTGATTATTAAGAATCAAGTGTGGGATGGGCGCAGTGGTTCACGCCTGTAATCTCAGCACTTTGGGAGGCCAAGCAGAGTGGATCACCTGAGGCCAGGACTTTGAGACCAGTCTGGCCAACACAGCAAAACCCCATCTCTACTAAAAATACAAAAAATTAGCTGGGAGAGATGGCACACGCCTGTAATTCCAGCTACTCGGGAAGCAGAGGTTGCAGTGAGCTGAGATGGCACCACTGCACTCCAGCCTGGGTAACAGGGTGAGGCTCCATCTCAAAAAAAAAAAAAGAAATGAAAAGAAAAAATCAAGTGTGGCCAAGAGTGCTCAAAAAATCAAAAATTCTCAGAATTAATAGAGACATAAAGATAGTCTAGTCTGACTCAATCCAGAGCCTCAATCTACAAAATGGCACCCCCAGCTGTTTCCCTTAACACTCCCAGAGAGCTCTCCAGCCACCTGCCAAGGCAGCTAACTCTATTCACTCTCTCTCTCTCTCTCTATATATATATATATTTCCTTATCAGGCTCATCCTTTGGCCTGCAGTATTTATGGGAACACTGCATTATAAAAGCAAATTAAAAGGACATACGGTTTAGCACAATGGTGGCAACAGTGGTGAGGAGAACAGCATGAACAAGTCAAAACGTGGACACCAAATTTCCTTGGAGTATCAGTTAGTTGACAGTAGAGTTGTGAATCCATTAGCACTTAACCAAGTTACTACAATTTTTTTTCTTACAGACTATATACATGAACAATTCTACCGACGTTTTGGGGCCTCCTTCCATTCCGCATCCCGAATAGTAATATGAATATAATGTAAAAGGAGAACCTCTTCTATAAGAAGGGCTGATAATAGTTTGGATATTTGTCTCCACCAAATCTCATGTTGAAACCTAATTCCCAGTGTTGGAGGTGGGGGACGGTGGGAAGTGATTAGATCATGGGGCCTGATCTCTCACGAATGGTTTTTAGCACCATACCCTTGGTGCTGTCATAATGATAGAGTGATTTCTCATGAAATCTGGTCATTTAAGAATGTGTGGCACCTCCCCCCATCTCTTGCTCCTGCTCTCACCATGTGAGATAACATTTTCCCCCTGCCTTCTGTAAGCAGCCCAAGGCCTCACCAGAAGCTGAACAGATTCTGGTTGTCAAGCTTCCTAAATAGCCTACAGAAACATAAGTTCTGTAAAACAATTAAACCTCTTCTTTACAAATTACCCAGTCTCAGGTATTTCTTTACAGCAATAGGAGAGCCCAACATAAGGGCTAATAACTGCTATAACTAAAACTTTACAAAGAAAGACGGGATTATAGTGCCCTTTCCATTTTCTTCTATAACTTCATGGAAGTCTATATTCTCCATGTCCTCCTTAGCAGACTGATGTTTGGGCACAAATCTTAAATATATAACATGGGCAAAGATTTGCAATATTTTTCCATGACAAATGTCAAACAAGCATAAGGGACTGCTAGGCAATATTAATTATAAGCGATAAACTAATCCTTCAATTTTAAGATGATCATGATCTTAGTCAATCTATGTTTCTTGAATATTTTAAATTAAAACTTAAACTTTTTTGTGTTATCAGCTTTTTGTGTCTACTGCCTCTCAATCATTGTCATCTTTTCTTACATTCTCTTTTCAAGTATCTCTACTCTGGGTTTAAAATTCCCACTGAAAGAATCAGTCTGGATGATCTTAAAATCTACACAAGTGCTGATAAAGGTACTTCTCCCAGAGACTAGCTTTCCTGGCAGCTAATACAAAAGGTGATGAGTGCACATTATATCCCAGGTGTCTCAGAAGAATTCTGGTTGCTCTTGGTTGTCTGAGGTAAGAGGCCTGATGACTATGGAGGGGCAGGCTTTCATCAGAATTATCAATGAGGGCAAGGTGATGGTTATCAGGCAAGTCCTTTCAACCTTCAGAAGAACTCTGCATTAAAGCTGGACTGCTCCCAGAGTTATCTGTGATTCCATGATCACAGTGCCACGTTAATACAGAAAAGAGAGCTCTGATGACCCAGAATGCAGTTTGCAGCTTGATGACATATGTATTCTCCCACTGCTGACATTACAACCAAGACCTTAGAACTCTTATGACCATAGCAATGGTATGTCCTTGAGGCAGCAGGAAAGATAATAGGAAAGTATCAACAACCTACCTGCCTGCAGTTCACCCATTCATAGATTTTCCCTGCCTAGGCCACTGCTCTGAAGACTCTGACCTGAAGAACTTTTGCTTTCCATGATCTTCAAAACCTGCCTCCTCAAACACTGCCCAATACTCTAGATGAGACATCCAGTTTGTTCTGACCTTTACTATACATATGTTTGGTCCTTCCAGGATATTGGGACTTCCTCAACTCCTAACAGATTGCCCAAGGGAGCATCCTATGGAATGGAAACCCATCAAACCTTTCCACATTATCTCTGTAATGCCAATCCTGCTGATCTCAGCTCAGCAGCAAACTGTAACCCTTGGACACTGGTATGGCTCTTGAGCCCTCCTGTAACTTAAGTGCCACATTCAAGAACATTCCCAAAGCTACCAGTATCATACTATTGCTCTAGGCCAGAATGGCTCTAATAAAACATGTGTCACTAATTAAAATGACTTAGCTTTTAAACCACTGTATTTGTCAGAGGCCCTAGTAACACCTTCATCACACTTCTTTTGTCAGTGTTACAAAAGAAGTAACAAGGATCCCACCACCGCAAAAGCTCTAAAAGATATGCTGGGAGTCTGCACACACAAAAAAACTTCTGACAGACTTTACCAACTGCTGTTTTTTTTTTTATTTGCTCTTAAAATGAAAATATAGTATGTGAGTAAAAATTTAAAGTGCCATTTATAAATGACTGATTATATCTTCATTCAAGCATAGATAGCATGTGGGTATCATCCCTTTGTTGATGAGTAAGGTATCATCCCAACAGTAAGGAGTTCCTACTCTATTACATGACAGAAACAGGTACTAACAACAGATATGACTATGTGGTAAAATTAAATAAACACCACATCAGAGAAAATACGAATGCTAGTTGGTCATATTCTCCCACTACCACCCATCCATCCACAATGAGAACAGAAAGGAAGGAGACATAAGGGAAGGTTTGGGAAGTTAGTAACTAGAACTACTGCAATACTCTAGATCAAGGGTCAGCAAACTTTTTTTGTAAAAGGCCAGACAGTAAATATTCCCTATTACACCTACTCAATTCTGCCACTGTCAGACAAAAGTAGCACATGGAAATGAACGTGACTCTATGAACATGACTCTATTCCAGTAAAACTGTATGAGCACTGAAATTTTGATCTCATATCATTTTCATGTATCATAATTTAATCTTTTGACTTTTTTCCAACCATTTAAAAATATAAAAACCATTTTGGGCTGGCAAGACATACAAAAACAGCAGTGGCTGGATTTGGACCATGGGCTATGATTTGCCAACCCCCGACCTACACAGCTGCCTGAAATAGGGCAGTAGCACCAGGGTGGAGAGGAAGGATGGACAAAGAAAACATTTCAGAGTTGGAATCGGTAAAACTTATTGATGAGTGAGGTGTTAACAGCAAAGAAGGCAAAGGGAGCTCCCTAGTTTCTAACCCTAGTGACTCAAAGGGAATGTCATGAACAATAAAAGCAGCAGCTCTCCTTCACCTGAACAGGACAACTGCACCTGGATTGCACCACTGTCCAGGTGATGAGAACTGTATAAACCCAGCGGCAGTGAGCCAAGGTTCAAATCCCACCTTCATCAATTACCATATACCCAACCTTTTTGATTCTCAGCTTCCAAATTAATCCATAAAATGATCATGACCACAACAGAAATGCCTACTTCAAAAGGTTGCTGTGAGAATTCAATTTAGTAAGTTAACCTATGGAAAGTCCTTGGGATAGTGCCTGGCTCACAGTAAATGATATATAAGTGTTAGCCATTATTCAAAATAAAAAAATTTTAATCCATAAATCTAAGTTATAGAGGCAATTTATAAATACCTATGTGGGCCTACTTAAATACAGTAAAAAACAGTATTCACAGTAGTAAACATTCTTAAATATTTAAGCAATCTGTGAATACTGGACATAGCATACAGCATTATTTAAGCTAAATAATATCCAATTAAGTTCCTTTAATACTAGGAGGAAAAAAAATCAATGCTGAAGCAGTGTTGGCCAAGATAAAAAGCACAAAAGTATGTGTGGTTCAGGGCAAAGCAAAGTTGGTCTTGAGAGTTAGAATGGGACAAGGGTCTAAAATTGGTGAAAAGTACGATTCTGGCCTGGGCTAGTCACCAGATTTCTGGGGGACTCCATCAGGCACTTTCGTTATGTTCGAAGCACTTATCTACTCTACAAATTCCATTCCACCACACGAGGGGGTATGAAGCAAATACCAACGTGAGATTAACACCTGCTGCAATTACTGTACTTCTAAAAACAAATCAGTCTGACAGCAAGAATGTAATCACATTTTTTATTAGATGGAAAATATAAAATATTTTAAATTGGAATATTTCATATGATTTGATAAAAAGAAGCATTAACTACGTTGTTGAATGATATGCATTTCAACTGAAAGAAATCACAAAATATATTTAACCTTGTTCTTTATCTGTAATATCTTGAAAAGCTGCTGTTCAAAGGTATATAGCTTTCTAGTTCATTACCCATCCTAGCAACTAAACCTGTGAACAGCTAAAAAAGTCAGCTTATCTTTAATTATGCTACATTGTTTAGAAAACTATTTTCATCATTTGAAACTAACTCTGCTTTGCTTTTAAGGGTCTTTCCCCCGAAAGTTCTTCACTGAAGAACAATTGATGGAGAATGAAAGAGGTGAAGTCACTTTTACCAATCTATCTATGATATATCTGAATCCGGAATGTGCCCAAATACCTTCACTTTGAAGCCTCCTGAATAAGACAGGAAAAGATAAACTGCCTAGGTAGGCATACCATGATTTGATTAATCAGTAAAAAGATTACCCAAAACCAGTAATTCCAAGTATCGCTTTGTTTGATGATCTGATTTTTATTCCCTAGGACAACACAAGTAGTGTTAGATAAGTCACCGACTGGCCTTTAAATTGTTTCATATCATTTACTATTTATGACTGTCTACCACAACTCTTTGTTCATCTCACATTCGGCAAGTATATTCTTTATTTCCCAAAACTTGATTTGAAAAGCTTTAAATCTACAGAAAAGCTAAAAGAATAGTACAACGAATACCTGTGTGTCCTTCACTAGATGCATCAACTGTTATAAAGTCTGCCCCATTTGCTTTTTCCTTCTCTGATACACATATTCTGATGCATAAAGTTAACTGTAATTCTATCATTATCATCTAATATACAGACAATATTCAACTTTCCCAGCTGTCCAAACACACCTTATAGTTACTTATGTTTTCTGACAGGTTCCATCAAGGTATACATATTACACCGGTTGTCTCTTTAGTTTTTTTTCTTAAACCTAAAATAGTTCCCCTACATTTTTCTGTTTTTAATGATAAACAACTTATAAAGTCAGGGATTCAAAGTTCAAATTTTCCCCAAGAAATTTTTAGTATTACCTTGAATTTAACAAAATAATTTTTTCAGTTATTATCAAAGTTTTCTTGGTAAAAGAAGCAAGCCTTGTGACTGAGTTACATTTAGGATGACAACTCTCAGTGGATTTGTATGGGAGGCCCTTGAGGCCAGAAGTACACTCACTGAGTGACTATCTCCCAAAAAGCAACCATTTCATCTCCACCACTTTCCAGAAAATAGGCAGTCTCCTCTAAGTTCAGTAAGAATCCGCGGTCACACTGCTAATAGATGAAAAGATCTTTGCTCTCAGGGAACAGACATCTACACACCTTGTAACAATCCTAGGGTGTATTACAAATCAGTTGAGCACATCTTTCACAATTAGCGAATAGGACTCTGCTTAGAAGTTCTAATTAGGTATACAACTAGTAATACATAAGCACTATACCTTAATCAGCCTAAGCCCTAACTCAAAACCAAAGCCCTGAGGCAAAAGATGCTATTAAGATGTCCTTGTGACCGGGCATGATGGCTCATGCCTGTAATCCCAGCACTTTGGGAGGCCAAGGTGGGCAGATCACAGGTCAGGAGATCAAGACCATCCTAACATGGTGAAACCCCACCTCTACTAAAAATACAAAAAAATTAGCTGGGCATGGTGGCATATGCCTGTAGTCCCAGCTACTCGCGAGGCTGAGGCAGGAGAATCGCTTGAACCTGGGAGGCGGAGGTTGCAGTGAGACAAGATCGTGCCACTTGCTGTTGGGCAACAGAACGAGACTCCATCTCAAAAAAAAAAATGTCCTGTAACTCTACCACTGTTCATGTATTACCTGAACAGTGTAGATCCAACAGCAGTCCCCTGCTCTGATTTAAAAAAACAAAAAAACAAAAAACCAGGCTTCCGAAATGTGGTAAATTCATTTCTTCAGAAACAAACATGAAAAACACACAAATTCAGCATTAGGATGACTAGATGAAAGGGTTGACAGCTCATTCCCTATGCAAAAGTGGTATGGAAGAAAGATATTAAAACATTTCAAGCCAGGTGTGATGGCTTGCTCCCATAACCCCAACACTTGGCCTCCCAAGTGAGCTATAATTGCACCACCACCACTGTACCTCAACTTGGAAACAGAATGAAACCCGTCTCTTAAAAACACAAAACAGGCCGGGTGCGGTGGCTCACATCTGTAATCCCAGCACTTTCGGAGGCTGAGGCGGGTGGATCACAAGGTCAGGAGTTCAAGACCAAGTTGGCCAACATGGGGAAACCCCATCTCTACTAAAGATACAAAAAATTAGCTGGGTGTGGTGGCATGTGCCTGTAATTCCAGCTCCTTAGGAGGCTGAGGCAGGAGAATCATTTGAACTCAGGTGCCAGAGGTTGCAGTGAGCCGAGATCCTGCCATTGCAGTTCAATCTGGGCGACAGGGTAAGACTCCATTTCAGAAAAACCACACACACACACACACACACACACACACACACAACTATTACAAATGGGATCTAATTAAACTTAAGAGCTTTTGCACAGCAAAAGAAACTATCATTAGAGTGAACCGGAAACCAACAGAATAGGAAAAAATTTTTTCAATCTACCCATCTGACAAAGGACTAATAACCAGAATCTACAAAGACCTTAAACAAATCTACAAGAAAAAAACAACCCCATCAAAAAGTGGGCAAAGGATATGAACAGACACTTCTCAAAAGAAGACATTTATGCAGCCAACAAATATACGAGAAAAAGCTCATCATCACTGGTCATTACAGAAATGCAAATCAAAACCACACTGAGATACCATCTCACTCCAGTTAGAATGGTGATCATTAAAAAACAGGAGACAACAGATACTGGAGAGGATGTGAAGAAACAGGAACACTTTTACACGGTTGGTGGGAATGTAAATTAGTTCAGCCATTGTGGAAGACAGTGTGGCTATTTCTCAAGGATCTAGAAATAAAAATACCATTTGACCCAGCAATCCCATTACTGAGTATATACCCAAAGGATTATAAAATATTCTGTTACAAAGACACATGCACGTATGTTTACTGAAGCACTGTTTACAATAGCAAAGACTTGGAACCAACCCAAATGCCCATCAATGATAGACTGGATAAAGGAAATGTGGCACATATACACAATGGAATACTATGCAGCCATAAAAAAGGATGAGTTCATGTCCTTTGAAGAGACACGGATGAATCTGGAAACCATCATTCTCAGCAAACTGACACAAGAACAGAAAACCAAACACTGCCATGTTCTCACTCATAAGTGGGTGCTGAACAATGAGAACACATGGACACAGGGAGGGTAACATCACATACCGGGGCCTGTTGCGGAGTAGGGAGGCTAGCAGAGGGTAGGAGGGATTGGGAAGGAGTAACATTAGGAAAAATACCTAACGTAGATGATGGGGGGATGGAAGCAGCAAACCACCATGGCACATGTATAGCTATGTAACAAACCTGCATGATCTGCACATGTACCCCTGAACGTAAAGTATTAAAAAAAAAAAACTATTTGATGTACAAATGAATGAAAAAAATACGTGTGTGCAGTCTATTTCTATTCATGTGCAAGCATTTTTTTAGAGGAAACCAAACAATATGGAAAAAAATACACAGTGAGGTGACCATGAATAAGGCATTTATCTTTGGGGCTGTTTTATTCATGTGTAAAATAAGGAAGTCATCTTAATAACATCACATATCAAAAGCCGTCAGCAACAATTACAGAATACTAGGACTGTAATATTATTTATTGAAATCTCTGCATTAAAAAATAAATTTGGGGCCCAGTATGGTGGTTCACATCTGTAATCCCAACACTTTGGAAAGCCAAGATGGGAGGATGGCTTGAGGACAGGAATTTGAGGCCAGCCTTGGCAACAGACCAAGATGTTATCTCTACAAAATAAAAAATTTATCCAGGCGTGATGGTGTATGCCTATAGTCCCAGCTATTCAGGAGGCTGAGGTGGGAGGATCACTTGAGCCCAGGAGTTCAAAGCTGCAGTGAGCTACGATCATGGCAGTACACTCCAGCCTGTGAGACAGAGTGAGACTCAGTCTCTAAATTAAATAAATAAAAGCAAAGAGTGAAAACTAAATAAATGTATTTGAGTGGTTATCTTATTTTCAACAGTTACTGACAATATTGGAAAAATTATCTGCCACCTAGTTGTCCAGTTCACACAGGACAGCTACAAGAGAGCAGTAACAACCAAGAAATCATAATCATCAAGTCCTACAGTGATACCTAGACAAATGTATTTACATACCACCTTGACTCAATTTATATGCAACACACTGAAACCAACAGCAAATGCTTCACTTACCACATAACCAGACAAGACTCTTGGTTTTACCTAGATTATGTGAACTCTTAACTAGCAAACTTTCACTAGACCAACATCCACAGAGGTCAGCTACAGTTATTCTGTGCATTCCTTCTGTCTCTAAACTCTGAATAAACAGTAAACCATTACCAGTTTCCAAGTTTTATGTGAGAATTGGCTGAGATAGGTAAGCTGCTAATATATAAAATAGCTGGAATCGATATTGTTGGTTTTTTACTAACATTTAAAATTGCAGGACCTCAAAGCAGCACATACTTTTATCTGCATTTAAGCTTCAAAATCTACATATGCAAAAGAAAATATAGCAGTTCAAATTGGTCAACTTGAATTTAATATTTCATAATAACATGCTCTTTTTTAATCTCTAGAAGACCATCACAACTCCTCTTTAATCTCAAAGAAAACAAGCCTACAAGGCAAAAAATGACCATTTAGTAAAAAACTCATCTTTGGTTCTTAAATGTTAAGCATGCTACAACTTTCTATACATGCTTGGGCCAACTAGAAGATACTCCCAAGGGATTTCAGTGATAGCTTTGATTACCAAATAGGAAAAACATGCTTGGAAGCAGAAGTGAAAGAATCACTCCAGGGACCAAGGACAGATAAACAGGTGACGAAGAAATTCTGGTTTCCAAGTATGAGAATATCAGTCTCTTAAGGCCCTTGCAGGTAAGGTAGACGGATGATTCAAGAAGCCACGCAAATGATCTCACAGATGGTGATGCCTAACCAGACAGTAATCTGCAACAGGTTTATTTTAAAGATGCATATTCATCTCTTCATGTACACATACTTCTATATAAAAGCTAGAAATGGTCTGAAAGACAGTAACTAGAATGCTGAGAGACTCCACTAATAATATGTGAGATGAGGGATTTTTATCCTGTAGAGTAAGACTGGCAGTTCCTAGAAGCAAAAAGTAAAAGTGTCAGTAAGTGAAAGCTATAGACAGTTTGTTCTTATACTAGATCTCAAATCTCTGGTACCCAAAAAAACCCCATAGAATAACTGCCTTCGGAAGTAGTGGGTTAGCATCAGGGGAGATGCCCTAATAGTGCCCTAAAAACAAACTGGCCATGATAATACAGGGTAGGTTCAAGCATTAAACTGGGAGTTTGCTTACATGGCTCTGGAGATACTGTAATGTGAAAACTCAAGTTTTCTCCAGGTTCCTTATATTAGGTTTTTATTATTTAAAAGGGAAGAATTCATCTAATAGAGAAAAAAGAATACTTTTTTTTTCTTTTCTTTTCTTTTTTGAGACAGAGTTTCACTCTTGTTGACCAGGCTGGAGTGCAATGGCACGACCTCGGCTCACCGCAACCTCCGCCTCCCAGGTTCAAGCGATTCGAAAAGAGATTAGTTTTTAAGAAGTAAAAGTGTGGTGATTCTGTCTAAAAATATTGTTATCACTTGAACATTGTGAGGTCATTTTTTCAAAAGATGTTAGGTACAAGTGAATACAATATGATCTGTCAACACTCATGTATTTTTAGAGCAAATATGAAATGCGTTTACATGACCATCATCCTGATGCTGCATGATAAAATCCTCCTTTTGACCTCAGTGGCAGGACAATAGGACACAAATAGGATTGTTTGTAAATATGTAAAAGAAAATATCACTTTTATTTTCTATGTAGCTTCAATATAAGTCGATTAATGAATTACCTTTTTGCTTATCACCTTTCAGAAATCCTGGGATATAGACCAGTTCTTTCAGGATTTCATTTTCAAGGAATAAGGGCAGAAAGTTGAAAAATGTATTTTTTCGGACAACCTTGCAACTTGGGTTCCAGACATGTAGAAGAATTCCAGATAATTTATGTAGAGACTCCACCCTCAAGGAGGGGGAGAACAACTCCCCAGTCTTCAAAAGTGGGCTATGCATAGTGACTTCCTTCCAAAGAATACAGTACAAAACGGGAGAAAAAGAGTAACTTTACAGTGGAAAACCTGACAGTCAATATCTCAGCCAGGTGGTCAAGAAAATCAGTCATAAATCATGTTGATAGAGTGTACTCGATTTGCTGTGATGAAATAGTATATTGTATCTGTGGACTTCCTTCCCAAAACCTGTAACACTAGTCTAGTCATGAGAAAAACATCAGACAATTCCCAGTACAAGGACACTCTATGAAATACTTGATCAGTACTCTTCAAAACTGTCAAGGTAATCTAAAACAAAGAAAGTCTGAGAAACTGTCATGGCCAAGAGGAGCCTAAGGAGATACAACAACAAAATGTAATATGCTACATCCTAGAGATGAGATCCTGGAACACAAAAGCAGGGAAATCTGAATAAAGTGTGGACTTTAATTATAATGTATTCATATTAGTTCACTAACTGTGATGAATGTAGCATATTATTTTAAGGTGTTAATAATATGAGAAACAGGAAGCTCAGTTCAAGATGGCTAAGTTGAAGCAGCTAGTATGTGCCTCTTCCACAGAAAGCTCCAAAACAGTGAGTATATTCACCCTTCAAATAGGTCATCTAAACAGAACACTGGAATTCAACTGAAGAGCAACATGAAGCATGGAACACAAAGGAGAAGGAAACAAGGCAAGTGCTCAGCCAGGATTGCTGAGAGACGGAAGAAGCTTCTAGATGCTGGGAAAGGATAGATGATGAGAGACTCCCAGGGCTCCACATTCCCACCATGGACTTTTGCAAAGCTAGCTGTGGGAGACCCCCTTGACCCTCACAGGGCCTCAGAGGTATCCAGCCTAACAGAGTGAGCTGCCTGGAGATTGACAGAGGCATTGCTCAAACTCAGATGGAGTCCACAGGCTTCTGAGCCCTGAGCGGCTGCTACTACCAACCACCAAGCTAGGAAGGAAGAGAGGAGACCAGGTACTTTTACATAACCTAAAAACAATGATGCCACCGCCACTGCTGCTCCAGGCTGCTGTGGTCTAAGGTGTAAGTAAACCACATTCCCCACAACTGCCTGCCTCCCTGACAGCTGTCTACCTAGCTGCTCCCACTGAGAGAAGCCTACTCGTCCTGGTAGCAGACCCACAACACAGGATTGCCTGAAGCTAGCAGTTTGAGACCAGCCTGGGCAACACAGCGAGACCCCATTTCTGCAAAAAATTTTAAAAATTAACCAGGTATGGTGGTACATGCCTGTGGTACCAGTGATTCCAGAGGCTGAAGCAGGAGGATCTCTTGAGCCCAGGTCAAAGCTACAATGAGCTGTGATTGCATAACTGCACTTCAGCCTGGGTGAAAAAGTGAGACCCAGTCTCTTTTCAAAAAAAAAGGATCAAGCATAAACCCTTCTGTGGCCACCTCAGCTTGCTCTTCCCTGCAAGCACCACTTATTAGCCTGGTGGTCCAACTGGACAACCCAATACAAAATTTGCTGTCATAAGCATGTAGCATAGAAATAAGTCTATCAAAACTTCTGCCACCCCAGTTCTGCAAGAGAACATGAGCCTGCTCATACACCCAGTACATTGCTACTATAACTGGCATTTGAGAAAGTCACCACACTAAGGCTATCTATACCCAGGGAAATGTTTTACCACCTGAAAGTATGCAGAACCACAGTCAGAAAACCCTCCACAACATAAATTATAGTCATATCCTTAAGAGAGGGAATCCTGTCCAAATGAAAGTAATCTCTTTTTTTTTTTTTTTTTTTTTTGAGATGGAATCTGGCTTTGTTTCCAGGCTGGAGTGTCGAATTCAAGTGATTCCCCTGCCTCAGCCTCCCAAGTAGCTGGGACTACAGGTGCATGACACCATGCCCAGCTAATTTTTTGTATTTTAGTAGAGACGAGGTTTCACCATGTTGGCCAGGATGGTCTTGATCTCTGACCTCGTGATCTGTCCACCTCAGCCTCCCAAAGTGCTCAGATTACAGGCGTGAGCCACCGCACCTGGCAGTAATTACAAATATAAGAAAAAGATAGTTTATTCAGATGAGAAGAAACTGAGTAATTCTGGACGTATTAAAAAAAAAGTGTTACAACACCCACAAAGGATCACATTACCTCTAGTAATGGATCCTAACCAAAATGAGATCTTTGTAACACCTGATAAATAATTCAAAATAATTGATTTTAAAGAAGTTCAATGATCTCCAACAGAAAACTGAAATCTAAGACAAAAAAAAAAAAAAAACCTTAGGATTTTCATGAAAATTTGCAAAGCAATAGATTTTTCTTTAAAAGAAAAAGCGAAACTCCTGAAAATGAAAAATTTATGGAGGAAATTATGAAACACGGTTGAAAGCTTTAAAAATAAACTGGATCAGGCAAAAGAAACTCAGAGAGTGCAGACAGGTCTTGCGAATTAACAAAGTCAGAACAAATTAAACAAGAATTTTTAAAAATGAAGAAAGCCTTCAAAAGGTATGAGATTAAATAAAACATGAAAACCTATGAGTGCTAGGTATTCCTGAGGGAGAAGAAAAAATAAAAAGTTTGGAAAACCTATTTGAGGAAATAACTGAAAGAAAACTTTCCTAGCCTTCCTACAGATTTAGACAATCAGTTACAAAAGGTTAAGAGAACTCCAGGTAGACGCATTGCAAGAGAGACTTCACCAAAATAATCATGAGACTATCTAAAGTCAGTGTGAAGGGAAAATTCCTAAAAAAAGTTATCTAATCACCTATAAAGAGAATCACATCAGACTGACAGTGGACTTCTTAGCAGAACTGTGCAAGCCAGAAGAGACTGGGGTACTATTTTCAGACTTCTTAAAGAAACAAACAGTTAACCACAAATTTTATATCCTGCTAAAATAAACTTCATAAATAAAGGAGAAATAAATGTTTTTCCCGCACAAGCAAATACTAAGGGAATTTGTTATCATTAGACCAGATCTGCAAGAAACGCTCAAGGGAGTTCTAAACATGGAAATGAAAGGTTGATACTTGCCATCATAAAGCACACAGAAGTATAAAACTCATAGGTCTTTAAAAACAATTAATGCATGAGACTATAAAGCAACTAGATCAAATTATGACAGAAACAACACTTTACATATCAGTGTTAAATGTAAATGGATTAAATGTTCCATTTAAAAGATACAGATCAGGGCACAGTGGCTCATATCTGTAATCCACGCACCTTGTGAGACCAAGGGGGAAGATAATTTGAGACCAGGAGCTGAAGACCAGTTTGGACAACACAGTGACAAAATTTTTTTTTTAATTAGCTGGGCACTGTGGCACACCTGTAGTAACAGCTACATGGCAGACTGAGGCAGAAGGATCGCTTGAGCTCACGAGTTTGAAGCTGTACTGGATTCCCTCCAGCCTGGGCAACAGAGCAAGATTGTGTTGTTTTTTTTTTTTGGTTTTTTTTTTGAGACAGAGTCTTGCTTTGTCACCCACACTGGAGTGCAGTGGTACAATCTCAGCTCAGTGCAACATCCACTTCCCAGGTTCAAGCGATTCTTCTGCCTCAGCGTCCCAAGTAGCTGGGACGCACACCTGACTAATTTTTCTATTTTTAGTAGAGATGGGTTTTCACCATGTTGGCCAGGCTGGTCTTGAACTCCTGACCTCGTGATCTGTCCACCTCAGCCTCCCAAAGTGCTGGGATTACAAGCATGAGCCACCACACCTGGCCCAAGATCTTGTCACAAAAAAAAAAAAAAAAAAAAAAAAGATATAGATTCACTACATGGATTTTAAAGTCATAATTCAATCATATGCTACTTACTAAAAAAACTTCATCTAATTTGTAAAGATACTTACAGATTCAAGGTAAAGGGGTGAAAAATAGATTCCACACAAAAAGAAACCAAAAGGAAGCAAGAGTGGCTATAGTTAGACCAAATAAAACAGACAACATAAATCAACAACAGTAATAAAAGACAAAAGTAGTAATTATACAATGATAAGCAGATCAATTCAACAAGGTAACAATCCTATGTATGTATATATCCAACACCAGAGAACCCGGATTCATAAAGCAAATACTACCAGACCTAAGAGACAGAAAGCAATTCAATAATAGTGGGAGATATAGGATGTTTGTCCCCTCCAAATCTCATGTTGAAAGGTGATACCCTATGTTGAAAGTAGGGGCTAGTGGGAGGTGTTTGGGTCATGGGGGCAGATCCCTCATGAATGGCTTAGTGCCATCCCTGTAGTAATGAATGAGTTCTCGCTCTATTAGTTTACACAAAAGCTGGTTGTTTCAAAAAGCCTGGTGCTTCCTCCTTCTCTCATGTTCCTTCTATTGTCAAGTGACATGCTGGCTCCTCTTTGTCTTCCACCATGAGTAAAAGCTTCCTGAGGCTTCACCAGAACAGATGCTGGTACTATGCTTCCTGTACAGTCTGCAGAAGGTGAGCCAAATAAACATCTCTTATTTATAGATTACCCAGCCTTGGGCATTCCTTCATAGCCAATGGGAGACTTCAACATCTCACTGACAGCACTAGACAGATCACTGGGACAGAAAATCAACAAAAAAAAAAACACTAGATTTAAATTGGACTCTAGAACAAACAGACCTAACAGATATTTATACAGCAAGCTACCCAACAATCACAGAATATACTATCTTCTTATCAGCATGTGGAACATTCTCCAAGACAGACCTTATCTCAAGGTGTGAAGCAATACATCTTTTAAAAACTGAAATCATTTCAAATGTCTTCTCAGACTACAGTGGAAAAACCTAAAAATCAATCCCAAGAAGGACTCTCAAATCTATACAAATACATGGAAATTAACCTGCTCTTGGATGATTTTGGGGTCAGAGATGAAATTAAGATGGAAATTTAAAATTTTTTTAAACAAATGAAAGTAGATACACAACACACCAAAACCTCTGCAATACAGCAAACGCTTATAGTGTTGAATGTAAATGGATTCGAGAAAGAAAAGTTTATATTGTTAAATGCCTAAATCGAAAAAACAGACCACAAATTAACCTGACATAGCACCTCAAGGAACTAGAAAAACAAGAACAAACCCAAAGCTAGCAGAAGAAAAGAAATAATGAAGAGCAGAACTAAATAAAATTCAGATCA
Organism: Cacajao melanocephalus; assembly: GCA_963573385.1. Classification (NCBI taxonomy): domain Eukaryota; kingdom Metazoa; phylum Chordata; class Mammalia; order Primates; family Pitheciidae; genus Cacajao; species Cacajao melanocephalus. Next base: position 81,250 of record CAUYLG010038139.1, on the reverse strand, counting down.
TAAAAACACAAATAAAAGAAAAAAAAACTTGCTTCACTGAAAAGATAATTAAAATTGACAGACCACTAGCTACACTAACCAAGAAAAACAATTCAAATAAGCACAATCAGAAATTAGAAAGACATTACAAATGATACAACAGAAATACAAAATATCATCAGAGTCTACCATGAACATCTCTACACTCACAAACTAGAAAACCTAGATGAAATGGGTAAATTCCTAAAAACACACAACCTCTCAAGAATGAACCAAGAAGAGAAAGCCTAAAGAGACCAATAACCAGTATTAAGACTCGACCAGTAATAAAAATTTTAAAAATTTCCCAACAACAAAAAAGCCCAGGACCAGATGAATTCACAGCCAAATTCTACCAGGCATACAAAGAAAAATAGATATCAACCCTATTGACACTGTTCCCCACAATTGAAAAAAAATCCTCTCTAACTTACTTATTCTATGAAGCCAGTATCACCCTAACACCAAATCCAAGAAAGGACATACAAGAACAGAAACACAATCAATCAATATCCTAATGAATACAGATGCAAAAACATTCAAGAAAACACTCGTAAACCAAATCCAACAGCACATCAAAAAAGATAATACAACACAATCAAGTGGGTTATATTCCAGGGATACAAGTATGGTTTAACACACAAAAATCAATAAATATGATCTGCCACATAAACAGGACTAAAAACAAAACCATACTATTATCTCAATAGACACAGAAAAAGCATTTGATAAAATTCAGCATTCTTTCATGATAAAAACCTCTGAACAACCTGGTGTAGTAGGAACATATCTCAAAATAATAAAAGCCTATACAAGAATCCCACAGCCAACATCATACTGAATGGGGAATGGTTGAAAGCATTCCCCCTAAGAACTGGAACAAGACAAGAATCCCCACTCTCGTAACTCTTACTCAAGACAGTACTAAAAGTCCTACAGGGCCAGAGCAGTTAAGGCAAGAGCAAGAAAGAAAACACATCTAAATTGTAAAAGAGGAAGTTAAATTATCTCTGTTTGCTGATGATATCATTTTATGCCTGGAAAATCCTAAGACTCCTCCAAAACACTCCTAAATTTGATAAATTAATTCAGTAGAGTTTCAGGACACAAAAATCAACCTACAAAAATCAGTAGTGTTTCTTTTGTTTAGTTGGGTTTTGTTTGTCTGTTTTTGAAACAGGGTCTCACTCTGTTAACCAGGCCGGAGTGCAGTGGCGTGGTCATGGCTCACTATATCCTCAACCTCCTGGGCTCAAGTGATCCTCCCACCTCAGCATCCCGAGTTGCTGGGACTACATGCACATGCTACCAAACCCAACTAATTTTTGCATTTTTTGTTCAGAGGAAGAATCAGTAGCATTTCTATACAATAATAATAATCAAGCCAAGAACCAAACCAAGAAGTCAATCACATTTACAATAGCTACCCAAAAAAAAAAAAATACCTAGGAATATACTCAACCAAGGATGTGAAAGATCTCTACAAGAAAAACTACAAAACACTGATGAAAGAAATCACAGATGACAAACAAATGGAAAAACATCCCATGATCATGGATTAAAGAATCAGTATCATTAAAATGACCATACTATCCCCAAAAGAAATCTGCAGATTCAATGCAATTCCTATAAAAATACTAACATCGTTTTTCACAATATTAGAAAAAACAATCCTAAAATACTTATGGAATCAAAAAAGAGCCTGAATGACCAAAGCAATGATAAGCAAAAAGAATTCTTGAGACATCACATTACTTGACTTCAAATTGTACTACAAGGCTATAATAACCAAAACTGCTGTAAAAACAGACACACAGATCAATGAAACAGATTACAGAACCCAAAATTAAAGACACATGCCTGAAGCCAAATGATCTCCAACAAAGTCAACAAAGACATACACTAGGGGAAAAACATCCTATTCTATACATGGTACTTGGGAGATCTGGATAACCATAACAGAAGAATGACAATGGACCCATATCTCTCACCACATACAAAAATCAACTCAAGATGGTTAAAGACTTAAATGTAAGTCCTGAACTATAAAGATTCTAGAAGAAACTCTAGGAAAAACTCTTTCTTTTTGACATGCCTAGAACCTCAAAAGGAAAAACAATAAAAATGAAAATAGACAGATGGGACTTAATTAAAATAAAAAGCTTCTACACAGCAAATAAATAATCAACAGAGAAAACAGACAATCTACAGAACAGGAGAAAATAACTGCAAACTATGCATCTTACAAAAGACTAATTTGTAGACTCTACAAGGAACTCAACTCTTAACAAGAAAAAAATAACCCTATTAAAAAACGGGCAAAGGACGTGAAGATACATTTTGCAAAAGATGACATACAAATGGCCAAAAAACATTTAAAAAGTTCAACTTCACTGATCACCAGGGAAATGCAAATTAAAGCAATGAGATACCATTTCACACCAGTCAGAATGGCTATTATTAAAGTATCAAAAATCTTAATAACAGATGTTGGCAAGGATGCAGATAAAAGGGAATGCTCATACACTGTTGTTGGGAGTGTAAAACAGTACAGCTTCTATGGAAAACAGTATAGAGACTTCTCAAAGAACTAACAAATACCATTTGATCTAGTGATCCCACTATTGAGGATCTATCCAAAGGGAAGGAAATCATTATACCAAAAAGACACCTGCCCTCAAATATTTACTGGAGGACTACTCACAACAGCAAAGATATAAAATCAATCTAAGTGCCCATCAACGGATGACTGGATAAAGTAATCCACACCATGGAATACTACTCAGCTATTAAAAAAAGAATGAATTCATGTTTTTTGTAGCAACATGGATAGAACTGGAAGTAATTATCTTACGTGAAGTAACTCAGAGCAAGTCAAATATCGAGTATTTTCACTTATAGGTGGGGGCTGAAAAATATGTACACAGGGGCACAGAGAGTGAAATAATAGACATTGGAGACTCAGAAAGGTGGGAGAATGGGAGTGGGTATGGGATGAGAAACTACCTCATGGGTGCTTATGGACACTATTCAGGTGGTATTTACCACTATGCAATATACCTGTGTAACAACACTGCACTTTTACTAAATCCAAAAATAACAACAATATAAGAAACTGGGTATCAGGTATATGAAAATACTCCATCCTAGCATAACAATTTTTTTGTAAATCTAAAACTAGATTAAAACTCTTTTTTGTGTTTTTTCTGAGACAGAGATTCACTCTTGTTGCCCAGGCTGGAATGCCATGGCACAGTCTTGGCTCACTACAACTTCCACCTCCCGGGTTCAAGAGATTCTCCTGCCTCAGCCTCCCCAGTAGCTGGGATGGATTACAGGCATGCACCGCCATGCCCAGCTAATTGTGTATTTTTAGTAGAGGCAGGGTTTCTCCATGTTGGCCAGTCTAGTCTCAAACTCCTGACCTCAGGTGACCCGCCCACCTTGGCCTCCCAAAATGCTGGGATTACAGGCATGAGCTACTGTGCCTGGCCTAAAATAAATCTTTTATAAAAATGAAACCAGGCCAGGCGCAGTGGCTCACACTTGCAGTCCAAGCAATTTGGGAGGCCAAGGTGAGAGGAATGCTTGAACCCAGGAGTTTGAGACCAGCCAGGGCAATACCAAGACCCCAATTCTATAAAAAGAAAGAAGAAAAACTTATCCAGGTGTGGTCTATACTCCCAGCTACTCAGGAGGTTGATGCAGGAGGATCATTCGAGCCCAGGAGTTTGCGGCTGTGGTGTGCTCTGATCACGCCACTGCATCCTATCCTGGGTGACAGAGCAAGATCTCTATTCAAAAATAAATAAAAAATAATAACAAAAATAAAAATGAAACTGAAGATATCAAGTGAGGGAAAAAAGCAAACTCAGAATAGTCATACATGGTAGGAATGACAGAAAAGGGCATTACAACTGTCATTATAGTGGTATTTCATAGAAGTCAGAAAGTTGAATAGGGACATGGGAGATATCAAAAAGATCCAAACCAAATGTCTAGTGATAAAAACATGTCTGAAATAAAAAAAAAATACACTACATGGAATTACTGGCAGATTAGAAGTTGAAAAAGAAAACATTAATAAACTTATAAACAAAGTAATTGGAATATCCAAAATAAAATGCAGAAAGAAAAAATAACCTGAAAAAATTAAAAGTGCAGCAGTGGACAACTTTAAGCCAGCCAATGTGTATAAAAGAGTACCCAAAGAAAGAATGGGGGGGACAGAAAAATTATCTGAAGAACAGCCAAAAAAAACTCCAAAAAACTGTAAACCCACTGATCAACAAAGCACAACTTCAGAATACAAGAAATAAATGAAAAATATTTTTTAAATACAGCTGAAAGAAGTCAACGTCAGCCAACTCACATTATAAGAAACGCTAAAGGAAGTCTTTCAGACAAAAAAAAAAAAAGATAGATGGAAATACACCAGAAATGGTAATTACCTGAGTACACAGATCTTTATTATTATTTAAAAGAAAAGCATTTAAAATATTTTTTTTAAATACTATATTCTGGGGTTTAAAATTTATTAAAAGACAATAACAAACAAGCCAGAAGGAAAAAAAAGAAAGTATACTATTGTAAGGATCTCATATTATATTTGAAATAACAGATCATCTTGACAGCAACATGACCCCATATCACTGAAACTGAATTCATATTCATTCATTCATTCACTGCACTGACTACTGTATAAAAGTCATTAACCCTCTGTAGAAGATTACAGATACGGGCTTCAGCAAAGGTGTGTTAACAGATTAGACTAAGGTAACAAATGGATTATTTAAGTCTAGGTAAAATGCAAGGGTTTGCTCTTTTCATGGGATTCAGAAGGAATAATATCTCCCAAGCACAGGAGGATCAGAAATCATAGCAAATGATTTTGGGTTGAACCTGTGCCAGGAAAACTGCATAAATAAAAATGAGCTCCAATGGATAAAAATTTACCTTTCAAATCAATCCTGATGCCACATTTGAGACCCCAGAAACACAATTACCATTTTCATCCTGTGCCATTGTTACTGAAGCTCTCATGGGGCCCTCCAAGTTCCCGGTTCAACTGCTCTTCTACTTCTGTCACCTAATCTGGGCTCCATGACACCCTGAACTGTCAGGCTGCCACTGGATATTCAAAGTATCCCCACACTAAGGTGAGACAGAATAGTTTCTCTTTCTTCCCAATACCAATCAAAATCCCAGTTCTACAAATAATTGATAAATGCCATTTATTTAGACCTTAAAAATCCCATTAAATAAATTCAATAAGGCTTTATTAAATATCTACCTACAGTAAACCTGCAGTGAGAGTGTATATCAGAAAGAATCTTCCTTCCTGGCCTAACTGTTGCACATTTTCCTTTCTCTATTCCAAATGAGTTTGTATAGCTTCCTCATATACACACGGCACTGGACTACATGTTTATGTTTCCCAAAAACTTTTATGCTGGAACTCTAATCCGTAATGTAATGGTATTTGGAGATGGGGCGTTGGGGAGACAATTAGGTCTTAGGGGTGGAACCCTCTCAATGGGATCAGTTCTCCTACATGAACAGCCACATGACAGCGCGATTTCTTCTTCTCTCCATGCCATGTGAGGACACAGCAAGAAAGCAGCTGTTTGTAAGTCAGCAGTGAGCCCTCACCAGAATCCAACCATGCTGGCACCCTGATCTCAGACTTCCAGCCTCCAGAACTGTGAGAAATAAATGCTTGTTATTTAAACCACCCAGGCTATGGCATTTTGTTACAGCAGCTAGGGCAGACTAAGACACATATTTAAAAATTCCAGCCATCTGGTGCCCAAATTTAACACTATAATAAAGAGGGAACTAGCAGCATCATGTTCTGAGAATCCAAAGAACTTAGTCACAGTGATTAACCAAAAATAATCAGGCGGATTTAACCGATAAAGTTAAGACATTTATAACCACTTATAAGCACAGTAGTTTACACCAAAATCTGAAAACCTAGAAATCTACCAAAGAATTCCGAGTACAACTATTTGTGTGCTTAAAAGTACATTATCAGAGAGAACCTTCATCTTTAGAGTTTAACCATTGTTCTAGATCATCTTTAATGAAAATTTAATAAAAATAATGAAACTAAAAAAGATATTCTCCCAGTACCTGTTCCTCCCTCTCCTTTTCTTTGGTCTTACTTCTGTAGACTCTAGCAGAGGTGGCATCCTGGGATGGAATGGCAGAGATCTGATGCAGTGGCATGCTCATCCCAACCTCCTATCTGGTTGTCTTCTTCACAGAAGAGAGTCTCCACTGGTAGAGTCATTTTGGGCCATGGATTTCAAGCTGAGAGAAAATGAAGAGAGAAGAAACATAACTCAGCTAAAACACTTAAATTTCCAAGAGTGAGCTTAACATTTCATATTTATATTCATATTTCTATTTTAATAAGTTATGATGACAAGAATGTTTGCTCTTCAAAAACAACAGAAGATGAATGTCCAGGGGAAAAATTATAAGATTTCTCATAATAAGATGGGAGCACCTGAAAGAGGCAGGTGGATTGTGTACATGCATAATCTGAGATTAATTTTCCATTGACTACTTAGGTTTAAAACAAAGCAGTGCCACCATTTATTTTAAGAATATTTTTGAAGTTAAACTTTTTTTTTATCATGATCAAGCATTCATCCTGAAATAAGCAGTGACCTTTCCTTAAAACCACTGCCTGTGAGTCCATATAATGGTGACATCAGAGGTTAGGAAGTCCAAATTAAATTCAAGATATCTATGATCCACACCTAACCTTCCAAAAGTATAGACTCTATACTAGCTGTTGGCAAACTTTTCCTGTCAAGGGCAAGATACATATTTTAGGCACTGTAGTCCATATCTGTTCCAGCTAATTAACTCTGCCACTGTAGCATGGAAGGAAGCACCCATAGAGTGTGTGTAAATGAATGAAAGTAGTTACGTTCCAATAAAACTTTATTTAGAAAAATAGGCAGCAGGCTAGATTTAGCCCACAAGACTGCAGTTTGCGAAACACTGCTATAAAAGGTTTCCTAGGGAATATGAAGGGTCACCATGACATGCCTGAGAACCTTGGGAAAGGCTGCACTTAGGTAAAATAACAGTGTCTGCATAAGTTGTCTTCAGTGATTCCAGGTACCCCTGCCCTTTTTCTGGTCTTGTCTTACACATCCTCCAAAATGTCTAATAATTGAATTGTGTGTTGTTCTCTCTCCCCACTGAGATCTATCCAACTCTGTATACAAAATCAATTAAATGTAAATTATCCAGAAGGTTTAATGTAGTAATGTTTCATGTTGTTCAAATTTTAACAGAGAATGGAAGCCTTCAACCAAAATAATGAATCTCGAATTTGGAGATTTTCATTTGGTAACCATGTGCTGGGGTGGTGGGTGGGGACAGGGGAGGCAGTAGGAAAAGGGAGAGTAAACAACAGGGCCCGACAACCCCAAGGTCACATTTGACAAGCAGGCACTCTACCTCTCCCAAAACTCTACTCTGAACCAAAGGTAGGTGTTTGCAAGGTGCATTACCAAGGTGCACTCTTGGTAGTGCACCTAAGCAAGCAGAGGAGCACCAGGACTCACAAAATGGCCTCTTTCACACAATTCTCAAATCAATGAACAACAAAAGGAACAAAAACTGGGAAGAAGTAACACATACAAGAAAATTAGCTAAAATAATAACCTGTTTCTAAGTCTAGTTTTATAGTAAGTTGAGTAATCATTGATAATAACGACAAAAAAAAACAGGAAAATAGAGTGGGTGATGTTTGTCTAAATATCACATACCACCTACTCTATTTCAAGGCTTTGATGAGGCTGGCACAAGATGGAGCACTACTGTGCCCAACAAACAGTCTGAATGTTTGTATTCAAGCACATCACACAAGACAAGAGGCACTTACTGTGGAGCTGCCTTATACTCCCTGGGAGATCACAACAGTCAGTGGTAAGCAGTTTTTTCATCACTAATACACTGATGTCCTCTGTTACAGATGGCAAACTCCATGGGGCCTCTTGGAATACTTAGTCAAACTGACCATAGCCAGCTATCACGCCAATAGCTGCCTATGGTGCTTCTGATATAATCATCATTATTACATCATTGGTACATGCCCATGGCAAGCCTGAGAAGGGCTATGTATGGCACAGAAACACAGGTACAAGAGGATCTCAAAAACTGCCAGTGAAGTTAGTCTTCTGATATGCATCACCATCGCAAGGCAACAGACCTCTAAGTCTGCCTGAAGCAGTCTCCCTCCTATGTCAAACATATTTAAGATAAAAGTGAGTGGGGCTGGGCACAGTGGCTCACACCTGTAATCCCAGCACTTTGGGAGGCCGAGGTGGGTGGATCACGAGGTCAGGAGATTGAGACCATCCTGGCCAACATGGTCAAACACCATTCTATTAAAAATAGAAAATTAGCTGGGCATAGTGGCACACACCTGTAGTCCCAGCTACTCAGGAGGCTGAGGCAGAAGAACTGCTTGAACCCAGGAGGCAGAGGTTACAGTGAGCCAAGATTGCACCCACTGCACTCCCGCCTGGAAACACAGTGAGACTCCGTCTCAAACAAAACAAAACAAAACAAACAAACGAAAAAACGAGTTTACAAACAAACCATAAAACAGACCATCCCATTTTTTATGTATGAAAAGTATAAAGCATATATTACTCACATTATTTTCTTTGCATAATAATTTCCAGATATCTTTTATAAAATTAATCTTTAAATAAGAGTAACAGTTAAACCTCAGCACTTTGTTGAGGGCTTCAATTTGACTAACGCTAACGCGCAAAATACAGCACACCTAACATGAACATACGTATCTAGAAGAGCTGGACTGCCAAAGTTGGTTAAGAAACTGGAAATGGATGTCCAATGTTCATGAATCAGAAGACTTAATATTGTTAAAATGGCAATTCTCCCCAAATTAATGTAGAGAGTCAAAACAACCTCTATCCAAAATGGAGCTGACTTCTTTACAGAAATCTGACAAGCTGATCTGAAAATTTATATGAAATTCAAGGGACTCAGATTTGCCAAAACAACCTTGAAAAAGAACAACAACATTGGAGAACTCCCATTTCCAGACTGCAAAACTTACTACAAAGAAACAGCATTCAAGACCGTGTGGTACTGGAATGAGAAAAGACAGATCAATGGAATAGAATTTAGAGTCCAGAAACAAACACACATATCTATAATCAACTTATTTGCAAGAAGACTCTAAGAACACTCCTTGCGGAAAGAGTACTCTTCAACAATGGTGCTGAAACAAATGCATAGCCATATGCAAAAAAAATCTGGATCTCTTCCTCACATTAACAAAAAATAGACAAACTATCACCGTCAAAATAAAAACTTTTATGCTTCAAAAGACACCATCAAGAAAAGGAAAAGACAGCCCCTCATGGTGATTCACACCTAAAATCCCAGAACTCTGAGAGGCCAAGGCAAGAGAATCCCTTGAGGCCAGGAACTCAAGAAAGGCTTGGGTAATATAGCAAGACTCAACCTCTACTTACAATTTTTTAAAAAAAAAAAGTGTTAAGACAACTGACAGAATAGAAAAAAAATTTTGCAAATCATGTATGTAATAAGTGACATGTATCTAGAATACAAAAGAACTCTTACAACTCAGTAATATAAGAACAAGGCTATGTGCAAGTAGCTCACACCTATAATCTCAGCATTTTGGGAAGGTGAGGTGGGAGAACAACTGCTTCATGCCAGGAGTTCAACACCAGCGTGTGCAACATAGCAAGGCATCAACTCTACCAAAATGATAATAATAATAAAGACAAATAACCTAATGAAAAATGGGTTACTCAGTATCATTAACCATCATGAAAATACAAATCAAAACTATCAGATATAACTTTAATTATGTTCATAATTAAAGACCAATAGTTAAGTGTTGGCAAGGATATTTGTGAAACTGAAACCCTCATACACTGCTGGTGGGAATCTATGCAGCGGTTTTGCAAAATAGTCTGGCTCTTTCTCAGAATGTTAATATATGTTATCATATGACCCAAAAACTTCACTCCTAGGGTATACGCATCCAAGAGAAATGCTAACATTTCCTCACACGAAAATTTGACCATGAATGTTTGCATCACATTATTCATAATAGCCAAAAAGTAGAAACAACCCAAATGTCCATCAAATGATAAATGAAAAAATAAAATAAGCTATATCCATTCAATGGAATCAAATTCAGCAATAAAAAGAAATAAAGTACTGACACATGCCACAATATGGATGAACCTTTTAAAAATTATGTTAAGCAGGCTGAGTGTGGTGGCTCGTGCCTCTAATCCCAACACTTTGGGAGGCCAAGGTGGGTGAATGGCGTGATCCCAGGGGTTCCAGACCACCCTGGACAACATGGCGAAACCACATCTCTACAAAGAATTCAAAAATTAGCTGGGTGTGGTGGCGCATGCCTGTGGTCCCAGCTACTCAGGGGGCTGAGGTGGGAGGATCGCTTGAGCCCAGGAGGTTGAGGCTACAGTGAGCTAGTATGGCGCCACTGCACTCTAGCCCAGGTGATAAAAGTGAGACCTTGTCTCAAAAAAAAAAAAAAATTATACTAAGTAAAAGAAGCCAGTCACAAAGAACCATATATTATACAATGACAGGTTGTATGGAATGCCCAGAGGAGATAAATCTATAGAGACAGAAAGTAGAGCAGTGCATGCCAAGAGCTGGGGTAGGAATGGGTAAATGGGAGGAAGTAGTGGCTTAAATGATTTAGTTTTAGGATAATGAAAACAGTCTAAAATTGACCATGGTGCTGGTTGCAGAACTTCTGAGTATACTAAGAGCCACAGAAATAGTAAAAGGACTAAGATAGATAGAGAAAATAATTTTTCCTTTGTATTATCCCTAATCTGACTAATCTAGATGACATGAAGATGGCCAGTGTTGCCTTATCTCACCCTTCCAGTTTTGAAAAGGCAACAGAAAGAGTTCAAAGTCAGTAATCAGAAACCCAAGTTCAAATCCTGGCTCTAATTGTGGATGTTGGGGCAAACCGATGAATTTCTAAGCTGTTTTGTTTCCTTGTCTGTAAAAGAGAAGAATAATCATGTCTACTCAGCTTAAAGGGTTACTGTAAAGATCAAAAAAAACTGTCTCCAAGCTGGGCGTGGTGGCTTACGCCTGTAATCCCAGCACTTTGGGAGGCCAAGGCAGGTGGATCACCGGAGGTCAGGAGTTTGTGATCAACCTGGCCAACATGGCGAAACCCCGTATCTACTAAAAATACAAAAATCAGCCAGGTGTGATAGTGGGTGCCTGTAATCCCAGCTACTTGGGAGACTGAGGCAAGAGAATCCCTTGAACTTGGGAGGGGAAGGTTGCAGTGAGCCGAGATCATGCCATTGCAATCCAACCTGGGTGACAAGAGCAAAAAACTGTCTCAAAAACAAAACAAAAAGACTGTGTCCATGTGTACAAACACAGGGGCTCTTAACATCAGCACATCTGCCAGCAGGCTTTTCCAGGCATTTGCAGTGATTTCTCTCACTGCATCACAAAAACCCGCTGGTTTGCTTTGTCTTTCCAGCACTATTTTCTGACCCCCTAAGCCTCAGTCAAACACAGATTTACACAACTAGGACCTTGAATCCTTTCTAACATTTACGTAGGATCCAGCTTGACTCAGAGGAAGCAAGGTTGACAACGCTGTCCCTAAAAGGAGAGTGGCAGGAAAGGCCAATCCTGAAGACAACTAGTAGGGCTTCACAGTCAAACTGTTCTATGATCTTTCCAGATGGTCAACATAAATGAAGATTCTGCCCATTCCAACAACAATGCTTTGGACAGATAATAAAGTGGGGAGCTAGGAGAAGACAAATGCCAGTTGCAGATCTCAAAGGAACAGTCACCGCAGGAACAGTTCACATGCCTCCCTGTACCCTTGTTTTCAAGGTACCAGACTCCAGCAGCTCCCTGCTCCTCCCTGCTGTAAACTATGTCTTAACATTCTGACTGGCATTGTTAGAACCAACAGCTTGAAGCTAAGCCTGTCTTTATAAGTACATTTCATATAAAAAATGAGAATTCCATGCACAGCAGCCAGCAAAACAGAAAAAGCAGTAAGAGGAGTGAGGAGATCAGTTCTAGATACCAGCACTGAATGATCAAAGCCAGACTTAAAGCAATGCATAGGGAGGGAGAAGGGAGGCCATTTGAAAAGGAGGACAAACATAACCTAGTGAGGGATCTAAACTGCCCCATGGTTTCTGGCTGTACAATCACACTACAAGGATGCACAAAGAGCCGTGGGGGACAGGGGTACACTCAATGTGGACAGACTGAGCTTCACATGCCTTTAGGAAATCAAAGATGTTCACAAATGCATACTGGGAGTCACCAGTATATCAAGACACATTAACATACAAGGACAGAGAATCAGTCATTTATGTCCTTTATGACATTATGTAGAACCTACAGAATCGGTCATTTATGTCATTTGATGCTAGAAATAAATGCTAAAATCCAGTATCAATATCTAACATAAAAAAGCTTCTATCTTGAGCCAGGCGTGGTAAGCTCAACAGCAAAGATGGAGTAACACATGCAATCATGGATACCTAAAGAGAACTAATGACATGAATAATAAAAATCACACAAATGAAAATATAAAGCAATTATAACAATAACAAAAACCATAGAAGAAAGAAAATGTAATAATTTGGCTTTTAAATGAACGGTATAAATTTCAATACGGATAATGGTATCAACATTATAAGGAAATAAGCAACATTGACATAACCAAATTGGGAGGATGGGAAGACGGAAGGTGGGATAAAAAAGGAAGTCAACAGATAATAGCTAATGCTTATAAGTCAAGAAACAGTATGAGCATATTATTTGAAAACATGGAAGCAACTCTCAGAAGACACATGCGGTTGCCTACAGGGAGTAGGACGAGAACTGTGGAGGAGCAGAGCAAAGGACTACTGTTTTTCATTCCGGGACACTGGGTACACCAAGCTCCTAACCACAGTTCTAAAATTCAGAAAACTACCAAAAATTAAAAACAAAAACAAAAACACTCTAGCCTTTCTTTACCTATTTAACACTAAGACGTGAACTCTTTTGGGGCCAAAATCTGATCTGAACTGATAGAAAGCTACTCAAAACTATACTTATGTTACTTAGTGTCGGGGTCTGACTTGCAGACTCCAACCAGAAGCTTTTAGAAAAACCTCCTGGCCTTCCAAGAAAGTTTGCAATTATTCTGTAATGTTTATAATTTTTGCCAACCACCTTGATCGATCCTCCACAACTTAGTGTAAATACTACATATACTTCAATGCAGAAATAGTAGCACATTTTAGTAAGGGATCTTACCCCACGTCTTGATGGGAGTATCTGATAATTTATAGTATATGTAACCAGGCATGGTGGCTCATGCCTGTAATCCCAGTACTTTGGGAGACCAAGGTGGGCGGATCACAAGGTCAGTAGTTCAAGACCAGCCTGACCAATATGGTGAAACTCCATCTCTACTAAAAATACAAAAATTAGTAGTCCTGTAGTCCCAGTTACTCGGGAGATTAAGGCAGAAGAATCGCTTGAACCTGGGAGGTGGAGGTTGCAGTAAGCCAAGATTGTGCCACTGCACTCCAGCCTGGGCAACAGAATGAGACTTCGTCTCAAAAAAAAAAAAATTATAGTATATGTAGATTACTTTCCTAAAATCCTGAGAATTTCTAAATTCCAAAATATTTCTGATCCAAGAGTTTTGAATAGGAGAGTCTGGGCTTACTATTCATTTTTCAAAATGAAATGTATTACTTTTATTACATATATTTTAGTACATAATTATTTTTATTTTTTAGATTTTGAAGAAATCAGTGGAGAGAAAGTATAAAGACAATAACAGGTATGAGACTCGTATGACCTTAAATGGATCAACACCTAATTCCACACACTTTCCAAAGGTGGATTATTCCTGGATCATTATTTAGATAATGAATAAAGAGGTTCCCTTGTCTCATTAAAAATTTGAAAAAGAAAGTGAGAAAATTTCACTTGACTCCTCATTCATATCCCGCTGTTGTCCCATCTGTGCTACTCTTCTAGGAAAAGGGGTCTATACTCACATTCAACATTTCTTCACTTTCTACACATGTTTCAACTAACTGCAATCTGGGTTCAGTACAGTAAGGTCAACAGTGCTCTCCATAGTAAGCCTAAAAATTGTTTTCCAGCCCTCATGTTATTTGACTTGATACTTTTACTCTCTTCCTAGTCTTAAAATACTCTTTTCTTTGACTTAAATGATATAACACTGTCCTAGTGTTCCTCCTGCTCCATCGCCACCTTTGCAGATCTATCTCCTACAGCACAACACTGTATGCTGAGATTCTTCAAAATTCCATTTAACCCTCTCTGATTCTCAATCTGTGCTTCCTTTTCCTGGGTGATTTAATCCATAACTTTGGCTTGTATGTCCACCTTTTACAGATGTTATTTAAAAAGAAAATACTGATAAATCATATTTTATTGAATTTAAAACTTTTGTACTTTAAAAGATACCATCAATAAAACTGAAGATAAGCCACAGACTAGGGAAAAAACACTTCACAATATATCTGATGAAAGACTTGTATCTAGAATAAAGAAAGAACGCCTACAACTCAGTAAGACAAACAACACAATTTTAAAATAAGCAAAATACATTAACAGACATTTCATCAAAGAAGATATATGAGAGTCAGGCATGGTAGCGTGTGCCTGTTGTCCCAGCTATTCGGGAGGCTGAGGCAAGAGGGTCATTTGAGCCCAGGAGTTCAAGGCTACAGTGAGCTATGATCATGACACTGTACTCCAGTCTGGGCAAGAGTGAGACACTGTCTCTAAAAAAAATAATTAAAATAATAAAGATATATGAATAGCTAATAAACTCATGAAAAGATGCTGCTAATTAAAACCATGATATACCACTATACCCCACTAGAATGGCTACAATCAAAGAAACAGTCAATACTACTTGTTTGATACAGAAAAATCACATCTCTGATGTATTGCTGGTGAGAATAAAGTGTTATAGATACCTGGAAAACAGTCAGGCAGTTTCTTAAAAAGTTAAACTTATCATACAACCCAGGAATTGCAGTGTTCCTTCAGTCCCCTCAACCTCCCAGCACCTCCCCACCACAGACTACATATACAATATTCTCTGCCTGCAATGCTCTTCCTTCCTCTTTTGGTCTAACTACCTCTTCCTCAACCATCTGATCATCCTGACAGAGGAAATTCCGTATTCATAGGTCTTTATAGGATCAATGAAGAACCTCTACTTCATCGACAATTTTCACAGTTAGAATGTCACACTTATTGAGCTCTTTAATTAATGACTTTCTCCCCTACTCAGCCATAAGCTCCCCAAAGGCAGCATCTCATTTTGCTCCCTTTTGCATCTCTTTTTCTGTGGCCCAATGCTTATCACAAAAGATCTATTCAATAAATGCTGGTTGGATCAATTTCCCTGAGACAGCAGCCAAAAATGGCTGAGAATTTCATTTTTAACTCAAACTTCAAATACCCTAGTGGAGATCTGGAAACCACTAACAAAAATTCAGTATTTGTCAACCTGATACAATTCATTGCAAATGGGAAGAAACCATTGATCTTTAAATATCTGCAGCAGACTGACCATATCAAACTTAGCTGAAATTTGTAATGGAATTCAAATACAGTGGAATGTAAACTAAGTATCTTTAAGAATAATTGTAAAAGATGGAAATTATAAGTAGTTAAGAAGTACTGATAAAAGCATTTTAAGACAGAGGAAAACTTCAGTGTCTTAAGTTATAGATGAGAAATTTCAACCTTTGAGTCAAAAACCTAATGCTGGATAGATAGCAAGTTACAGAAGCTTGCTATCAAACAGTTAAACAATTGCCCAAATATGCTACTGCACTAGTACCACCGCAAAGCCTTCTTCCTTTCACTCAGCCAGGGAATAAGGCTGCCCATGCCACACTCGCTGTCTCACTTTCACTTAACCACTGATTAGCAAGGCACAAACCTTAAGCTATAAAGATTGCCTTGCTCCTGCCTTTCACTGGAATGAAGACCAAAATTAAACTTGAAAGCTCTGAGAAATTTCAGGGAAGATGACACAGAAACACTCTAAGGTCTCCATATGTTACCCACTAAATAAAAAGTCTGATGCAAAGTTTTGTTACTTGGGCTTGGCCTGTTAAGGGTGCCCTGTCTCACCATTCCTATTCAACACAGTACTACAAGTTCTAGCCAGAGCAATCAGGCAACAAAAATAAATAAAGGGTATTCAAATAGGAAAGGAGGAAGTCAAATTATCTCTATTTCCATATTCAAGAAGCTTATTTTTTTTTTTGGAAGAACATAGAAAATACATAGATATTGATAGATAAATATGAATATATGGATATAAAATACTTATCTGAGATATACATATATGAATGATAAATGAAACATGTCATGTGAAAACAATATTTTCCAAAGAATACATATTAAGATAAATAAGAAGTAGAACAATGCTCTGTAAGTTCAGATATACCTCAAGTGAGTGAGTGAGGATGAGAACAGAAAGGAAATTCCAGTCCAGACTAACAGTAAATATAGATGGAAAGGCAGGAAATGTTCCTAACGTGTTAGAAAATATTGAGTCTGGATAAATCAAAGTTCTCATGAAATATTCTAGTGGGAGAAAAATTTGGAAGAATAGATTAGTTCTACTTCTTAAAGAACTTCTGGATTTTATTAAGGATTGATACACACACTCTTTATAATCTCAGTAGTATTACTATAACAGTGTTTTTCTAAACAGAGGAATGTGAAACCCCAGTGTTGACTAAAACTATTTTTATGAATACTTTAATATGTACAATTGTAGTATTTGATGCTTATAGCTTTTATGGTATAGTATATAAAATTAGATATATATGTTAAATAGAGATAAAAACATAAAAATATTTGAATTAACAGCATTCATTTAATATGATGAGTGATGTTGGGAATTCACTGATGCTAACATAGCTGGCAGTAAGTATTTTATCACAGTATTTTTTTATTTCTGGAGGATGCTATGGCTGTATGACTGGTTACACCTCAATTATCCCACCATTTTCCTCCACCTGAACTATCAGTAAACATTTGTTCCTACATAATTCTGTATGAGATATTATTTTTCCTTCATTGTGGCTTAATGCATCACACACATATAATGTTTAAATCAATTCTTTAATCATTATCTCAGGAAAATTAAAGTAGCACGACCTAATGTTAAGACAATTGGCCACCTAAAAACAAATACAGTCGTTGAAATTTTTTTTTTCTGTGTTGTCTACAAGGCAATAGTACAGATAATCCTAACTATGCTTAAATTAACATTTTCTTCCATTTAATTATAATAATTAAAACAGAACATTAAAAAATTATGCAAACCTGGTAGACTTTCAACAACATGACTGTGCATCCAAATTTGAACAACTAAGGCTTTGTAGTTATGTATTTTTTACATCTATGTATTTGTATTTGTTTATATTTTCTCTTAGCATTTAATTGCTGTTAACTTGGTTTTTTAAAATAAACTGTATTGTATATATTCGAGATTTACAACATGATGCTATGGGATACATATGGAGAGTGAAGAAAATTAACATATTTATCATCTCACATTTTTTTTTGTGAAAAGAACAGCAAAAATCTACTTATTTAACACAAATATCAAAATATTAGATCATTTAAATAAGTTTTTGCACAATAAAATTGCCAAGAACATAGTGTAATAATTCCTGAGAGCAGAAGACTCTAATTCTATTCTAATTTTTAGAAATTAAGAAAAATGTAAAACTAAATGTAGATAAATTTAGTATTAGGTATTTTGTGATTGAAATATTGAGAAAATATCAAAATGGAGATGCCCTGTATATAGGAAATGTAAGGAACTAAGAGTTGCAAGCAATGAAAATACATATTTTTTGTTTGCTGGTTTCACTCTATTTCTGAAAACCCAGGTGAATATCTTCTTTTTAATCTAACAGCCAAATGTTAGCTGGCCTAATCCCCTCTGCTCTTCTTATATCCCTATAACAAACCTCAGAGAATTAACTCCCTTTTTACTAATTCAACCCACCCTATACCCCATACCTGAGTTTCCACTTCCCTGTAAGACAGACTCACATATAGTCTCATCCATTTCTCCTCTTTTCTTCCCTTAAGTTTCTAATATAGAATATTAGTGATCACTATGAGGCATTATGAAGAAGTGTAAAGGTAACAACAGAATCTACCATTCTAGAAACTAATGGAGATCTCCATCACTCTAATGAACTCAGTAGTCCTGATACCACTTTGTAACGAACATTACTCGTCCTGTTTGCCTGTGCCCTTAGTTTTATTCCTCCGGGAGAGACTTGGCAACACTCTTCCATGCTTCAACTTCTGACCACATGCAGAGGTTATCATACTCAGCCCTTCTTGGGTGAAAGCTCCATCAGGGGCCTGAAGAGACATTAGTGTGGGCCACTAAGAGACCACTCGTCTCTGATGTGTTATGGGCCCAGCAAGAAGCCTTAGCCAATACCTGGGGGCACCTTCTAATACTGTACCACACAACACATGTTGCAATGTTAAACCATGCTAAAATTAACATTAAGTCTAATTTGGTGGACCTATGATCTTATTTACAGGTAATAATACAAATAATCACTTCCTAAGCTTCTTTTTCAAATTATTACTTTCCTGTGTCAATTACTTAATACATATTTTTTGGGAGCAAAATCAGTATTTTTCAAATATATTCTGTAATGTCTCTTAAATAGTGGATAAATTGTAAATTTTAAGTAATAGTAATAACAAGCTTAGTTAATATTTATGTTTAAAAATGAAATAAATTTACCCTGATGAGTGTATTTCCATTGTCTCTTTTACAAAAATGTGTGAATCTCTGTAATTCAACAGACTGAATAAAATAAGCACTATGATGTGCTCTTCATACAACACACTTTCTCTATTGGATCTTCAATTTTATGTTCCATGTGAATGGCGTTAATAGGGGTTTTCAAACACTTTTGACAACTACAATTGGTCCTTAAACTCTTCTCATCAAAGTGTCACTAATACTCAGATTTGCATATAAATTCCTGTTCTCCATCATATACCATGTGAATGAAGAAAATAACTGTTTGCTTTTCCAGTCGGGCAAAAAGCACTTCAGGCAAACTGGATGTGTTATGTTGATAGGAAGATACAGAAGACAGCTGCTGGAGATGATAATCACTGTAAAAGCACCTCTGGGAAGGATTTCAAGATGTGTTTTCAAGGGTGACTGTTTCCCATAGCTGAGACACTACCAGCCATGGTAAGATCTACACATTGCAGTGAGCAGATTTTCTAAATTACCTCTTTATTGCATGCCTTTCCCATTAGCACAGCCACCTCTTTGTCGTTCACACCGATGTAATGATCACTTCTGAGGCATTTAAACCCTGGGCTTGGCTGGCTGGTTGCCTCTTACTCTGTGGCAAGATTATCGATTGCAAATACTTATTAAGCAATATGAAGCAATAAGCCATAAGAGCTGTAAGTAATTATCGAGGGATCAGGAGGATTATTACATATGTGGCCTTGGTAAATATGACTGATTGCTAGTGCAGTGCTGTGATGACTGTTTGAATTTAAATGTATTATTATTGATTTTTTTGTTTTTATTACATTTTAAATTGACAGATTTTTTTAATGCAAATAATTGACTCTACCCACCTGCCAGATCCTGTTACTGTAACTTGATGATTTACAGGCATGTGCTTTAGTTAGGGTTTCTACTGCTCAGTACAAGGCAAAGGTACTATCATACTCCTCCAAATATGGTTTTCTTTCATTACTTTCTGAATGTAACACATACGGTGCATCAGAATTTCAGGGCATTTGGTTTTTGATCTATTGGCACTGCTGTGCAGCTTACAAAGGTGCCAATAAAAATCACTAAATAACATTAAGGTTTCTCCAGAATAAACTCAGATACAATAATGCTTTCTTGTATTATTCTTTTGTAAGTTCCATCTGTTAAGAAGACAAAATTTTCAAAGGGCAAAATATAATAAAATTTCAAGAAAAACTGGATAACGTTAATAGTCTGAAATTTCAACTCATTAAAGTGAGCACATGCAATAATTACTTTAAATGGACAATATTGTGATTCTTTGAGGCATTTTAGACTGGAGAAACAAAGAAATATTGATTTTCTAAAACAGTAATCAAAGATACTGAATAGAGAGTGATATATATATATATATATATGTGTGTTTTATTAGTGTTCATTTATAGCACAATTTTAATTCATTTAAAATATACACTAGAGATTGAACTTATATTCAGAATCATGGAGATTGCTAGTTCAAAAACAGAGATTCCAACTTCTAACTGCTCCATGGAGCAGACGAAGAAACAGATGCCAGAAAATGTTAGAATCTTGGCTAAGGGCATCTATCACATCTAAGTTAAAACTGAAATAACATAGTTACTATTATTATTACTATTCCTACTATGGCCGACATTTATTGACTAAATGCCATAAACAAGCTTCATATTACTCCAGACTAAAATAACTCCATCAAGTAAGTATTTTTATAATCTATACATAGAAGAAAGTTGAGACTAAATCAGTCACTTGCCTGAGGACAGATTACTTAGAAAAGGCAGATGTTATACAATTAATACCTAGGAACAAACTTATCACTTTTAATCTCAGCGCTGTTGGTCTATAATTATAGCACTGTGATTCTTCTTTTAACAATACACTTATTTATTCATTCGTTCAAGAAATATTAAGTGATTACTACATAACACTATTCTAGGTTCTGTGGATAGAGTAGTAAAAAAGATAAATGAGATTTTTTTTTTCTGTTTCTTATACTATAATCAGAAAACAGACTTAAAAAATCCCATAATACAATAAGTGGAATATAAAATGATAGAGTGATAATGCTATCAAGCTATAACATTAGAGAGAAGGCAAATAAAAAACAATAATAGTAAATTATATAGAAAAGTGAGAGGAACCACTTTGGTAAGAAAAATCAAGAGCCCCAAGTTCAGTGGATATTAAATTTGAGATTCTTACAATATATTCAAGAGAATATATAAATTTTGTAGTTGGTTATACAGGTCTAGAAATGCACTATCCAATATAACAACCACTAACCACGTGTCAGTTTAAATTTAAATAAATTTAAATTTAAAAAAATATTTAAAATTTTGTTTCTCATTTACACTAGCTGCATTTCAAGAGCTTTAATAGGCACACAGGGCTACTGGCTATCATATTGAACAATTCAGAGATAGAACAGTCCACCATTGTAAAAGTGTCAATCAGACAGCACTGCTTTAGAATTGAGAGAAAATGTCACATTTGGAGATAAGAATTTGGTGCTTAAAAGATGACTCAATAATAAGTGTTTTACTTGGGCAACTGGTTAGATAGTGGTAGCAATTTCTGAAATGAGTAAATTAGAAAAAAGAATAAGTTAGTATATAGATTGGTGACTGAAAGTTTTCTAAGTAGTATAAAATTGATAATGCATTAAATATTTTAATACATAAAATACCTTAAAATGAAAAGTATGTCAAAACTTATAGCTAAGAAAATAAATACAAAAATTTCAATGTTATTTATTCTCCTTTACAAGAAAAACAAAATTGCTTCAGTTCTGAAATAGTGCAGATATAAATATACGTATACACATACACACATACATATGCCTGTTATATTTATCTATATCCCATGTGTGTACATTTATGTCTTATGATTTTGAAAGCCAATTGTGGATTTTTTTAATACTATCATCTCTGATTTATATAATTCTATTCCTAGGCTGCAAAATAACCAAGATACTAAAGATATAAATAAGATTAACCAACTTAATTCTATTCCTAGAATATTGGTAGATCAACTCATCACTCCTTTACACATTTACAAGAACCTAAATTTCTCCTGATAATTATGATTACATAAAGTTGAGTTTTAGCACCTTAGTCATCTAGGTAACTCTATTTTAGAATACAGTGTACTGCATAAGCAAAACCCACATGTATCATATATGCAGATTCATTCTTTGATTTTATGCATATTTCAAGATGTGTCTCACTTCTTGCTCCCAAATCACACATCCCTGATATTAGCAAGTGCCAGAGTGAGATTCCAAGACTTTAGCATGCTTTATATATGCTTCCATATTTCTTCTAAACTATTAAACATATAAAAAGCAAATGAATGGAAAACAATCTCCTACTCCTACCATAAAATAAGCTTTAGCTCTCTTTTCTCTGTTCTGTTACTGCTTACTTCTAATTTTTCCTATTTAATTTTATTTCAAATAGTGCATCTACTACTATTATCATAATAATGAAAATTATTGTAATAGCAATTACCTATTTTGTAAAATAATTTTTTCTGAAGGTGACAGCTATCCCTTTTGTGTATGTATGTGTAAGCAATAAACCTCTAAAGACACTGCAAATAATACATGGCAAGGAAGCAAAGGTTTTCTAAACAAATGAAGACAAGTTAGAGAAGGACATGACAAATTTATACAGAATATGAAAGAAGCATGAGGAAATTCTCTTTGTAAATACAAATATTTGGTAATTTTGTTTTATTAATATTATTTTTCCAACCGATAAATGTATTTTAATATAGGGATTTTCTGACCCAGATTTCTTTTCATTATTTGTAAGGATTGACACATTTTAATTCATTGTTGAAAATTATTTAGTTAGTCCCACAACCTTTTTATGTAGGATATCTAAGAAGTCCAATTCAGTTTACAGATGGATGAATATAATTTATTATTTCTCTATTATATGTCCTTTAGGCATATAAAATTCAAGGCAATCTGCAATTCAACACTAAATACAGACATTCATGTTTAAAGCATATCAGCAATGTTAATTATTAATACATTCTATAATTATTCTTCCTAATATTAATGAGAAAAGACATAAAACAAATCTAACATTAATTGTTCTCCGATGTATTAATGAAAAATCACTTTGATCTAAACAATCCAAGATGCCATTTGAGGTCAGTTGGTATATACTTCATAATTTTTATTTAAGTGATACAACAGTTATACATGTTCTTAAAGCTTTTGCACCTTTGAAAGCAATCAGTGTGCTAGTGCATACTCCACTTCACCTTTGGTGTAAGGTCTGTGGGACATTCATATTTTTCCTTGGTCAGTTCTGGGTATGTTGATGTATTTTTCAATAAAGTACAGAGGGATTCAGGTTTTTCTAGATATTTTTATGTTCAGGTAATTTCCTCTTTTCTATTATAAATAAATCAGCCTGATAACCAAAAATTACATAGATCCTACATATAAACTTTTGAGAGGTGTAGTAATTTAAGACAAAAAAGTTCAGATTTTAATAAAATATCTTTGCCTATGTAGAGGTGTGCCTAATACACATTGTAGTAAAATGCTGTGTTTGGAGGTTAATATCAGTGATCCATCATTGACATTCTATCAATGATGCTGATTTAATCAGTGGAATATCAGAATAAATTTAAAACTTTATTTGAGATGAATATTTGAACACTTTATTACTAATGTTTTGGCTGTTATTTTTTAAATTTGAACTTTTTGCACAAGAACAATAGTTTTTCAACACAGGTTTGTGCTAAATTCTTTCAACAGTTAGGATACTATACATTTTTGCTGCTAAAGAGTTGTTTGTATTAATTTGCTGTTGATAAAAGAGAAAGGCATTGTTTGGCTCAACTTATGATCTAAAGGATACTGTTAAAAGTGATGCTGGTTATAAGTTACTATGCTTACCTTTTTCAGTAATATAATCTGTCTAAAATAAGGACTGCTGTCTTCTTCAATTCCTAGATTTGAAGATTTGGAGATGATGCAGATGATGACAGAAGTTGATTGAAGCACAAATTAAAGAGTTATGCAATGCTTTAAGAATGTATATTTGTCTCTTTCCAAAGCAGACTAAGGTTTTACTTCCACTCAAGATTTTGTCATATTTTTTGCATATACTCTTATTTATTCACATAAAGAGAGGAAGGAAAACATAGCCTTTATTTTGGATTTAGAAACACGGCAATAAAGTAATGTAATTAATATTCAAAATAGCAAAATTATTTCTGCAAATTTATCTGTAGCTCTGCTTTTGCTGCATGCATACCAATTTCTCCATCTTCCAGTAGAAGCATGACAAGGGTGTTTTGATAACAGGTGGCAAGCGAAAACTATTTTCCTTTTAAAGCACAATAATTCAACTATTTATTTACAGAGTTTCTGGAAAACAAATTGTTTAGGTAAATCTCAAAAGTTCCCCTTTTTTAACTACTAAAAATGTTCATACTGTTTAGCAATAATTATAAAGAATTATAAAGAATTGTATAGATTGTGAAGATTTTATCTCACATTGTGGGTTTGTGTGTTTACTCTGCTGACTGTTCCTTTTAGTCCAAATGCCCATCAATCCATGAGTGGATAAAGAAACTGCGATATAGATATCTCATATATATATATGAATATATATAATATATATGATATATCATATATATATGATATATATGTATGATATAACATATATATGATATATCATATATATGATACATATGTATGATATGATATATATGATATAAATCATATATATCATATGATATATATGATATATATGATATATATCATATGATATATATATGATATATATGATATCTATTATATATATATTATACATATATATGTATGTTATATAATATATATCATATATATATATCATATATATATATTATTCAGCCATAAAAAGAAATGCATTAATAGCATTCACAGCAACCTAGTTACAACTGGAGATTATTATTCTAAGTGAAGTAACTGAGGGATGGAAAACCAAACAACATATATTCTCACTCATAAGTGGGAACTAAGCTATGAGGATGAAAAGGCATAAGAATAATACAATGCACTTTGGGTACTCCAGGGGAAAAGGTGGGAAGGCGGTGAGTGATAAAAGGCTACAAATTGTGTTCAGTATACTACCTGGATGCTGGCTGCACTAAAAATTTCACAAATTACTGCTAAGGAACTTACTCATGTAACCAAATAACACATGTTTTCCAAAAAGTTGTGGAAATAAAAATATGTATAAAATAATTGATTCATTTTTTAAAAGGAGTTGGTTATTGGTAAATCTTGCCATTTAAAATTGGTATCTCAGACCATAAAGACATAGACTGCTTCAAGCATCCTTTTACATATTTATTAGCCACTGCTCCTTCATCTTTGAATAACTTGTATTTGGCAAGGCAACTTCAAAATTAGTTGACAAAAAATGGTGGAAATGGGTCACGATTGTTTGCTTACAGTAGGCAATTCTGTTATATTGTACCATGCTATAATTTTATTCTTAATATTTAAAGTATATCTGTAAAATGTGGAAATACTTACCAGTGGACAGTATCTTAATTACAGGCAGCTGAATCCATATCGGTCAGCAGCAACCTCACTGCTGGCCTCCTCAGAAGAAAGAATTCAACTTAGGTGCATAAGACAGAAAAGAGACTATCTTTGTGATAAGGCAGGGGGTCTAGATAAGCTGATTAACACAAGCTATCTATGGACAGCTAAATTGAGAGAGCACACTGTAACACATGCCCACTGGGGATTGAGCTATAAACGTTCACCCCTAGACACTGTCCTGGGATTGCAGCCCCACAACCTGCCCATTTGCATGTTCCCCCACTAGAAAGTTTAGCAGCAAAACACAGAAGTAGCGAACCATACCCCCATCCATCTCATGCCCTGCATTGCCCTGCATGGGTGATAAAGAAACTTTTCTTGTTGCAACTGGGGGCTCATTCGTGATAGTGGAAGGTGAGTGTAAATATGAAACTATTGGGTCTGCCTCTCTTCCCAAATCCTGCCACCTGTTTCTCTTTCTTGTGGGTAAGGGGCTCTGTTTCCCCTCATGGAATTTTAAACGGCTCTAACTGGGCCAATAAAACCCCCAGACTTCATCTCTCTTCTCTCTCTCACAGTTTGAAACAACTCTTAGCTTTTCCTTTATAATGTTAAGAATTTTGCCTTTTCACATAATCCCATATTTCTTGAAGGCTTTGTTCATTTCTTTTCTTTCTTTTTTCTCTAATCTTGTCTTGTTGCTTCATTTCATTGAGTTATCTTCAATCTCTGATATCCTTTCTTCCACTTGACTGATTAGGCCATTGAAACTTGTGTATACTTCACGAAGTTCTCCTGCTATGTTTTTCAGTTCCATCAGGTCGTTTAGGTTCCACCTAACAGCCACAGGGGGCGGGGGGCTGCGGGTGGGAGAAAGCCACCATGGTAGCCGTGACCCCACAGAACCGACAGATGGGCGCTTCTTGCCCCCCATGCCAATGAAACATTTTTCCCATGGACAAGGAATTCAACCCAGTTTGAGCCAGGGAAAAAATATAAGGATTAGAAGGGCCCACTTGCACTGAACAAGGGGTTTTCCCCCCAGGATTTTCCCTTTTTGCCCTTCAGACTGTTTTACTCTCTCTCTTTTTTTTCTTTCTTTTCATTTTCTAAGTGAGAGGCTCCCCCACCCAGCACTATCTCTGATAGGAATTTAACAGAGGAATGGCTCTTGCTGGCTGATAACTGCAAATTCATCACCATTTATTTGAGATGCTCTAAACGGATATAAACAGCCACAAAATAATTTTTCTGTCCCAAACTCAATTCCAAGCTTCAGGCTGAGGCCATAGAAAGAAAAACCAGGTCTGGAGCATCCAAATCCAGGCAACAGAAACAATGTAAATGGGCAGAACCAATTTTTGCTGACTAAACCCCACCCCATGGAAGGAGGCCATGCTTTGTGGCATAAATAGGCTCAGGAAACTCAAAGGTTGCTGACAGCAGACAGAAAAGGAGGGATAGGTGCGGGCAGTTAATACCTACCCTCCAGGGTTTTTTCCTGATTCATGGGCATATGCCGCATTGGTACTTACAGCTGGCACCTGCTAAGGTGGTTGGGGCTCAGGGATAAGAGGTGGAAGTTGAAGAGGGGATGCTCGCTTTCTCACTCCATCACACCCAGAGTTCTTATTGAAAGAAAAAAGGGAAATAAAGGACATCTCTATTTCTTGTCTTTCAGAATTGGCAACCAGTTCACTTCACCAACCCAGCTTATACTCCTGTGGAGTGTATCCTATACCATTGGGACTGGTTTCACCCTCAGAATCTGGAGGAAAAATGCCTCATAGCCCTCTTCACAAAGATTTGGCCAAATTATAATTTACAGCAAGAACTGACTTGGAGTCAGGAAGAAACCATTAATTTTAACACCATCCAGCCCTTGAAATTTTTCCATAGACATGAGGACAGTTGGTCTGAGTCCCCATAGGTGCAGGCTTTCTATACACTGCAAGGCAATCCAGACCTTTGCTGACTTTGTAGGATTGATCCAGCTCTCCTGTTTGCTATCTCAGGGAGGGCTGTAAGAGGCAAGCCTGAGGAATTAAAGATACAAGTTCCAGAGACACCCAGGCAGAGAAAGGAGCTCCCTCCAGAGCTGATCCTCTAGGTCCAATCTGACCTCCCTATCCAGCTTCAGCCTCTCACTTGTACCCTTCTAAAAACCCCATTATAAACAAGCCCCAGTCTCACTCTTGCCCCTTCAACAAATGCCCATTGTATTTGGGCCCAGTAAGGGGAAGAATGAGACTTCTCTCCGTAGGACTTAAAGCAAATTGAGGGTGATCTTGGCAAGTTTTCAGATGACCCTGCTAGATACATAGAGGCTTTCCAACATTTCACCCAAATATTTGAACTGTCCTGGAGAAAGGTTATGTTAATTTTGAATCAGACCCTGACAACATTGAGAAGCAGGCTGCTCTGCAGTGGAGAGATTTGGCAATCAGCTTTGCATCACATATAGCATCACCGGTACTGCTTCTCTTCCAATCGGATAACTTTCACTCCCTTTGTGAAAGTTATCAGATTGGAAGTGAAGCAGCATTAGTGAATGATCCTAAATGGGATCCCAGTGATGAGATGGGAGACTGGAAGAGGAGACACTTGAACACACACACACACACACACACACACTCACAGATATAAGTACATACATACACATATAAGAAATATAAAGTTTATTGAGTTCATATCACTGTTGATCCTGATAACACATTTCCTTATTCAATTTGGGATTCTGTAAAAAAAACCAACCAACCAAACAAACAAAAAACCATAAACTGGGTAGCTTATAAAAACAGAAATTGGACTGGTTTGGTGGCTCACACCTGTAGTCTCAACACTTTGGGAGGCTAAGGCTGGTAGATCAACTGAGGTCATGAGTTTGAGACCTTGACCACCATGGTGAAACCCCGTCTCTTCATAAAATACAAAATTATCTGGGTGCAGTGATGCATGCCTGTAATCCCAGCTACTTGGGAGGCTGAGGCAGGAGAATCACTTTAACCAGGGAGGCGGAGCCAAAATCACACCACTGCATTCCAGCCTGGGCAACAAGAGTGAAACTCTGTCTCAAAACAAACAAACAAACAAAACAGAAATTGTTTGTAGGCTGAGAAGTTCAAGACAAAATTTTGGTATAGGGTGAGAGATTGTCTTCTATACGTAGCCACACATGCTGAGAGAGACCAAGGGGTTTTCTAGGACCTCTTTGATAAATTCACTAATCCCACTCATGTGAACTCTACCCTAAAGCCTTAAATGTCACCTAAAGGTTCCACCTCCTAATACCACTAACATGTTACGGTTTCATCATAAAAATTCGAGGTGGATGGGAACATTCAGATTATAGCAGACACTAAACTAGAAGTTGTATAAGCTTTAATTGTATTTATTTTTCATAACAATTTTAAAAATTGAGCAATATTATGCTTATTTTAGATGTGAAACAAATTGATGTTTTGATGGGGTTAACTAATTTGTTCATGATAACCACGAGGCTAAGTAGCAGCCAAGCCAGGACTGTCACACAAATCAGCCTGTATGTGACAATATCCCTGTTATCTATGATAACATTTTGTTTTATTATTTATATAATGAATAAATATATGAACATTTAAATATATGTATATGACAAATGCACAGAAGAATAATCTCTGCATTAATAATCTAAATGTGATTACTAATTAAGAGAAAATTGAAGAAGCAGATGGATCATACGACACATAACTTTTTCATGAGTGATCAAAATTCCATTCCACTTAAGAAAAAACATCCTACAGAGTGAGAGAGCTGACTTGGTCTCCTGTTTATGAATTGTCAGTTACTGAATTATTTTCATGTGCCTACAAATAGACTGTGTGTATACCTGAAAGAAGATTTGGGGGAGACACAGCTTAGTATATCTAAACAAACAAAGCCCAAGAACAGAAAATATATGACAATTTTAAATATAGATTGCAAGTGCCATGAAATGATAACTTATCAAATATAGATAAATTTTTAAATCAGAAGGCCAGGAACTTTGTGTTTGGCATAAGCTATTGCTGATAAAACTTCTTTTGACTTCTAAGTTCTACTAAAAAAGCTCTGCTGCGATCCTAAAGATTAGTGTACTTAGCAGAAGTTCACAAAGGCACTCTTTGAGCAAAGCTCTTTTGTAGAGAACATGAACCCCATGGGGGTTAAAGTATTCAAGTCTCTTAGTCTCTTTTTTTTTTTTTTTTTTTTTTTTTTTTAGATGGCGTCTCACGTTGTTGCCCAGGCTGGAAAGCAGTAGCACAATCTCTGCTCTCTGCAATTTCTGTTTTCAGGTTCAAAGGATTCCCTTGCCTCTTGCCTCAGCCTCCCAAGTAGCTGAGATTACAGGTGCATTCAACCATGCCCAGCTAATTTTTGTATTTTTAGTAAAGAAGGGGTTTCATCAGGTTGGCTAGTCTGGTTTCAAACTCCTGACCTCAAGTGATCCTCCTGCCTTGGTCTCCCAAAGTGCTGCGATTACAGGCTTGTGCCACCGTGCTGGCCTATTTGTATATCTTTACATAAAAAGAGATACAATTCTGTGTATCTTTACATAAAAAGAGATACAAATCTTTGTATGTAATCTTGTTTCTTTCTTTGGTTTTATGATTTGCCTGGATCTCTACCACTGAGTTTCTCATTAGCCATAGCTAGTGTTTCCTACATCTTTTAAAAAAATAACTTAGAAAAATCTAGTGATATATATATACACACACACACATATATATACACACACACACACACACACACACACACACATATATATATATATATACACATATATATATATATATATACACATATATATATATCTTGATATTTAGATGAGTCAGACCTAGTCAAAATTGATGATATTTATAGGTATAATATCTCAGACCAACTCTAACATATGGATGTCAGTCCTGTTATTATGACCAAGATTCCACCTGCTACCATAAAAACTGGATCCTTTTATTGGTTTGAACCTAAGTCACTGTAGTAATAATCTGTCCAGTATTTCAGTTCCATTATCACCAACTTCCTTCTTGTCTATTTTACAAGGATGTAAAACAAGGTTTTAAATATGTTTAATATCTGTATACATATATGACTCTAATCTGGTTTAGTTTCTATTATTACCAACTCTTGTTCAGTTAAACATTTAGAGACAAGAGTTGCATGTGGTTAAATTCACTATATATATATATGGGCCCAAATAATCTTTATTTATTCACACAAGTTGCAAACTAGAAAACACAGCACTCTAAATCAATAAAATGTCTGTATTATTCTGTTCTCTCATTGCTAAAAAGAAATATCTGAGACTGGACAAATTTTTAAAGGAAAGAGATTTAATTGGCTCACGGTTCTGCAGACTGTACAGGAAGCTTAATGCTGGCATCTGCTTGGTTTCTCTGGAGTTCTCAAAAGAAAACTGTCAAAAGTAAGGTTTTTTTTTTGTTTGTTTATTTGTTTGTTTCTCGTACAGGTGTAGCTATATATGATCCTGTAAACTAAAGCCTTCCTGACTATGCACATGAAAGTCAGAGCATTAATTAAACTTCTTACCTGAGTCAACAGGATGGATCACTACAGGGCTGCCCCATAGACTACAAGACTTTGAGAGAAGAAATAGTGTTCTGTTGTTTGTAACCAAGAGCATGGTACACAGGTTAGTCTAAAGGAGAAACATGGCTTCCTACATAATAGTGCTTCCATGAAAACTTCATATTTATCTGGGGAAAGTTTACCACATCTTCAAGTTTGAGATTTAGGTTCTAGAAAAATTTCTGGAAACAACCTTCTGGTACTTCTTCATTTGGGATTTCACC
This sequence comes from Cacajao melanocephalus, assembly GCA_963573385.1. Classification (NCBI taxonomy): domain Eukaryota; kingdom Metazoa; phylum Chordata; class Mammalia; order Primates; family Pitheciidae; genus Cacajao; species Cacajao melanocephalus. The sequence goes on along the minus strand of CAUYLG010038139.1, from coordinate 49,902 downwards.
ATTGCTGTGGAATTACAGTCCTATTTGGTAATAAAAATAAATGGAATATTATAGGGTTTATGGACCAGCAGTCTTCTCATTTTATTACTGTCAGTGCCAAGTATCCCTTTACTCTAATATTTTATTTATGTACTATCTTTCCCAGGAATCATCTGTTAACAAATTAGAGTTTATAAGACTTTAAGGAACACAATGTTGATTTTGGAAATGTTAAAGAGGTAAGTGGAAAATTGAATATTTAAGAAACCGTTAAAATTATGATATTTATACATATTCCTTTAGATTCACACTAATTTACTAGATTTCAAAGGTATAGGAATCTGATTTTTATAACCTATAACATTTTGGATTTAAGATCTACTAAGACAATAATCTACAACAAGAACATGGATCAGCATTTGCAACCTAATGCACTTACTTTTACCACATCTCTGACTACTTTGTTTATATTTAAATTCAAAGAAATCAAAATATGTCCAGAGATTCTTTGATATCCTCTTCCCTTACACGTCTTGTGATATGTTGAGTTACCTTAAATTTAAATATAAATGTGCTTGCTCAACCTACAAATATCCAGAAATTTGTTAGTTCCGTGGAAGTTTATATTTTATTTCTGGTAGTTTAATTTGATATTCTTTTCCTTACATTATTAAAGGAAAACAACATTTTGCACTCTACACTCAGGGAAAATCTATTTTAGGAATCCAAGCACTGTTTGGCTATTGTCTTCATATTTAGTCTATCTCAATCCCTGGCACATAAAACCAATACACTTCATGATAGCATTGGTGATATCGTTCCCATTTGACCATAATCTAGTCATGTTTTTTGTACTTCTTCTTGCAGAAACTGATCTCAACTGATTTCAACTTCATTATCAGGAACTAAACATATACTATAGATACTAAAATCCTCACCTTTGGAGATCTGAATAAAAGACTATCGGGAGTATTTATAACAGCATACATGTTTATAAAAAGTTAGCTAAATGTTTTGTTATTATTTATGCATCCTGGACTCCAAAGCAAGTAGGTCGCATTTCTGTCTTAGAAGCACATATTTTCTGCTTACCAAAAATCCTGCTTTCCAAGGACTGCAAGCAAACTAAAACAAATCAAAACCTATTATTACCCCATTAGAAAATGAAACAAATTCCCTTACTACGCAATTTTAAATTAACTTCAACATTGTATATAGTCACCATTATATAAACCACTGCTTCCTTCCACTTAGGAAATGAAGGTAGAATCCTTATTTCATAATTAAATGTGTAGTATTTGAAAATATATTTTTACCTCCTAATGATAGGTCCCTCTGGTCAAACGACAGAGTTATCTAAATAAGCCTTAGAGTTTTCTAGCCATGGTTCTGCCCTAAGGTGATGCATATGTGACATATAATTAATATGTACATAACGAGGAGATGATACATTCTCATTGAATCCTACAGCAAAGTAATAAGGGGATATTGTGTGAAATGGCATGCTAAGCCATAACCAAGACACATACAACTACTTTAACAAAAGAGATGCACTTCTGAGGACTGATTCACTTTCCCTGAAATGTACCTTTTGCTCTATTCTACTACTTCTTATCAGAAATAATTGGTCTCATATCTTCTTACTGATGCATGCTTCACCTCCTTCCTCAAAGCATCTTACTTTTTCCTGGTTCACATATTTTGCCCTTTGTACCTCCAGTCCCCTAATGACCATGCTTCAGTCGACTTTCTTGCTATTTTTCTTCACATGAATGTAAACATGCATCTTTGAACTATTTGCTTGGCCAAATATAATCACATAGCTCTTATGAATTATATTTCTAGGTGTTAACTTCTATTCTAAATAATAAAATATGCCAAGTATCAGTGCTTTTGGGTGAAAGTGCTACTGGGAAATTCTTTATTTCTTTCAACAATGCCAGATTTGTATTTAGCTTAAAACTAACAAAATAAGCTGCTTTGCTTTAATTTATACATTTAAAAATTACTAGGGAAAACCTACCTCTATTTTTAGCTGTTAAATATTTAATAATACACGTTCGTGATGGCATTTGTGTATAGTCTCAGCTACTCAGGAGGCTGAATTGAGAAGATCCCATTAGCCCAGGAGTTCAGTGCTGCAGTGAGCTATGATTGCACCACTGCACTCAAGCCTACTGACAAAGACCTCATACAAACACAAACACACACACACACACACACACACACATGCACACATGCACACACACACACTTACATTCTTAGTACAGCAGAGTACCACTAAATCACATGCATTCTGTGATAAGCAATTGGAATAGTTTGGATACAGTGTGAGTTTGTCTTCCCTACACTCATAATGAAATTTGATCCCGAGAGCAGCGGTGTTGAGAGGTGAGGCCAATTGGAGGTGACTGAATTATAGGGGCAGATCTCTCTTGAATGGCTTGGTGCCCTTTTTGCAGTAAGGAGCCAGGAGTTCTCATTCTGGTGACATGGGCTCAGTTCTCAGGGAAATGGACTGGTTCATATAGAGGGTTGTGATGAAGCCAGGATGCCCTGCAGGTTTTGACTTCTGCACATGTCTGCTTCCCCTTTGACCTTCTTTAACATATTTTGACCCAGCACATGTCCCTCACCAGAAGCCAAGCAGATGCCTACATCATGCTTTTACATCGACATCCCAGCCTGCAGACCATGAACCAAATGAACCTCTTTTCTTTATAAATTACTAGCTTTTGAGATTCTATTACAGCAACACAAAATGTGCTAAAATGGCAATTGTTGACAAAAGTCTAGATTCACATAATAATACAAGTTTGATTTAGTTTGGCCAGATAGTTCCTAAAATCTGTAAGAGAAGATCTTATAACTTACTTTCTAAATAAAATTCTTTCTATATAAAGTATATAAATTTCTTTCTATGTGAAGTAAATTATGAGATTTAGTATTGAAAATCATTAATTATTTATTTATTTTGGCAGAATAAATTAAAGATGCTCATTGGGAAATGATTTTAAATTATTATTAATTTATGTCTTTAAAAAATTAAATTTATCAGAAAGATCTCATTTGTTAATAATTCAGTTTTATTTCATAAAAAATGTATTTATCAAAATTGCTGAACATTTTTTAGAAGTGCATTTCACCAGTCAGTTGCCAAAACTGTTTTTACTTGTTTTAGTTCATGAGGTTACCATTTGTAGCACTCATATTTATGTGATGGGTTTTGATTTACAAATATGCTATAGAAATGCATTATTTGGCAGCCATTTTTAATTTTATAAACATATTTGTCTCTTATTTAATTTAATTTTTAGCTTCTCTGATATCTTTCCTGATGCTACATATACTAGTGGTTTCTACAAAATAATAAAATATATGAATTGTCTGTTTAGCATCTCTAATTAACATCCTGAAAGCATTTTAAGGTGTTCCTAGATGACATATTAGTATGAACCTCTGTTTTCACACTATGCAATAGTGAATCGTGTATCATATATTTATTTCATTTTATGCACTCAAAATGCCTGGTGCTAGTAGATGTTCCACTGATAGAGCATCTGTGAGGGTCCAGTTATGATTTAACACATGAATATTTGTCAAAATATATTGTTACTCTAGAGATTTTAAATTTAAAAGATAATACAAATTTCCATTTAAAGAAATTATGTTTAACTCATTCTCTTTTAAGAGACTGCAGTTAGTGGGAAAAAAAGGAAGAACTAACCAGAAAGAAAACTTTTCTATGCAGTCATATTGTTTCTGATATGGAGAAATAGCTGCAAATACAGGAAACTCATTAGATTGTCTTGGCCAGCCATCGGTCTTAATAGAATATTTAGCCCTATTTTACAGATATGCAGACATTAGTACATGAATAAGTAGTGAGATTAAGTACATGGGAGTACAGAACCAAATTTCCATTAACAAGAACAATGTCATGTTTTATCTATTTGATAGATGCATAATTATACAGATGTATTCAACAGAAAAGGATGTTTCCGGTTGTAAGCCACTAAATTTCCAGTCTACTCTAAATACTAAAAAGGAAATATTTACTTATATAACATACAGCATTCAATCCTCATTATGGAAATGCCATATAAAAGGCAACATATGATTAAAATTGTTTCATAATGCTATTTTTTGTTATTTTTCTTTGGTTGCTTTCCTATGGCCTTGAACTTATTCTGTCTAAATTCAATTTCACATAGCATCCACTCCACCAAAACCTACCATTCATTCTTCTATTTAGTCATTTAATATTTTCTAAGACTGGCAGACATGATTCAATATCAGTTTTTGTGTTCTTTTTCAGTTACTTTCTAAATGAACACCACTTGAAAGTACTTTTTCATTTCTGGTACCTATAATTCATATTGAGCTTACAAACTTTGATGATGAGGTGGCATTTCTATTTCTTAAAAAATGATATAATAAAACTTCAGTACACTATTTTATATACAGGCTATGCTCAGTACATAGTTGTTGAAGGAATGAACACTAGGATTAGAAAAACAAAAGAGAATTCAGGTTATCATTGAGACCTGAACTTTACTGGAAATGAACTTTTGAAACTCCTTAAAAATATTTTGAATTGTGTCATTGATTCAATATTATGATATGGATTACTCTAATTTTATTTGTCATGTATTCTATTTTTTTCATTTTCTTCTTTTTGGATAATTAAGAGTGACTATTACCTTATATTGAAATGTATATATTTTTAATTACATTCTGTATTTCATATATCTATCCATCTTGATCCTAGGCAAATTTGTAAGTTAAATAAGTCAATCACCAAAAAACTTAACCATACTGTAATTAGGGACCAAGCCTGAACAAAGACAATACATATCAACTTTTGCTAAACGCATGAATTGTGTGAAGCAATTTGATTAATTTATTCATTTTCACACTTTTACTTGCTTAATAAAAATATTGCTAGTAAAATTTATATGATTTTTATTCTGTTTGTAATGATTTATTTAAGATGATATAATTAGTAAATGTCTTTTTAAATACCAATTTAATGCCAAGAGATGAAATGGGAAATTTTTAGTTAGCATTCAACAAGTTATGCAAATACATATTTATAAAAATATGAAACATAACCCTTGTAAATTTTTCTTTATTTTGATTATGTGTTGCATGACTATATTTTCTTTTCCTGGGATACTGATAGAACATGAAGCAAGATTGTTTATGTGAAAAACTACCTCTAAACAGCTAATCTGCTGGTATGACTATGTATCATAGTCCTGGCTTCTATAAAGCTTTACCACTTTATCAATGAAGAGGTCATAGTTCAAATATTAAATAGAAATTTGCTTCCAAGTTCAACAAACATAAATGTGATTATAGTACTAAATCCTTGTAGTATATCTGTCCAGAAGTATTTAGTTTTTATTTGATAATGTATAAACTAAAATGCTAGAGTGAAAATTATTGATTGGCAAAGAAACTCCAAACAAAAACAAGTCAAAGTAAAATGCTGGAAGGCAGACAAGTTCTACACAACTCATTTATCAAGCTGACACATAACTATCAGTAGCAGTATATTATTAAAAAAAAAATTCATCTATCCAGGCACTACATTGGTATAATATGAAATGCAACTATATACCTTCAATCAAACTTGACAATTATTTTTGTTTGCTTTTATCTTCAAGTTATAGAAGTTTGATTTTGAAAGTGAAATTTGTTGGAAGGAAACTTAAGTTTGTAAAGAAAAGGGATATAGATTGAGATACCCTTGGAATAACACAAGTACATTTTTGGGGACTTTGAAAAACAGCATATTCATATGAAAATCAAAATGGACTAAAATCCTAACTCTGGTTTTGTACTTATTAACATATTAATATTAAAATTAAAAACATCTAACATTAAAGATGTTAAGCTGCTTGTGAAGTATATCAAAACATAAACTTTAGTTTCTCTTCATAAATTTAACCATCACATTTAGGAGGTCGAGGCAGGTGGATCATTTGAGGTCAGGAGTTTGAGACCAGCCTGGCTAACATGGCAAAACCCTGTCTCTACTAAAAATACAAAAACTAGCAGGGCAGTAGTGGTACATGCCTGTAATCCCAGCTACTTGGGAGGCTGAGGCAGGAGAATCACTTGAGCCTGGGAGGCAGAAGTTGTAGTGAGCTAAGATAGTGCCACTGCACTCCAGTCTAGGTGACAGAGTAAGACCTTTTGTAAAATCAAAAACAAAAACAAAACTAAATTAAACATCACAAACAGAATTTTGACTGTTGCGCACATGCATTCATTTTATTTACTCAGAAAGAAGTCCTTGTGTTCATTAAATGATGATTCTCTATCATTCGTATTGCAAATAGCACCCACAAACACATGTATACATGCATACAAACATTTATTTAACTATATGCTTTCAGTTTAATTATTTTAGAAACTTACAGAAGTATTGTTGTTTTATCTAATTTATAGCTTCATAGCATCATTCTTGATATTTTGACTAATGGTAATCAAGTTAAACCCTTAAGTAAGTCCCTCAAATGTAAGACTGTCAGAAATGTTAGCGTAAAAGATTCAGCTACACCAATCTTTCTCTATATTTTCAATGTTTATTATTCCCTTTATTCTCCTGGAAATAAACTTTCTGACATAGGTACAAAAATATGACTATTGTAAAGTCTATATAAGTTTCAAGAATTTCTTTGTCCCCTTTCCACTGTTTATGCTCCTAATAGTGCATTTTATGACTTGTTAATATTTGATCTGTGGTGGTTGGGCTAAGAGGGCTGCCTGGAAGCAGCTACCCTGCATGACTCTCACGGTGCGAAATGAAAGGGGTGTGGAAATGTGGCACTTTTAACTGAAACATGCAGGAACTTGCATTGGGACCCATCATGGAAACAGCTTGACTCAAAGAGAATGTAGAAAAGCAGGGCAGGGTGATGGCCCACCCAGAAGCAACAGAGAGCCAGGAGAACCTGCCCTACTGGGAATCCATGAGTGAATCTGCAACCCTGAGAAACCATGCTTTTCCCATGGAAGAATGGGCCTACCAACGTTCTCTAGTTGACAACCCTCAGGTCAGGAGATCGCCTCATGAATCCATTCCACCAGGGCCTTCCCATGGACACACAGAGCTGTGTGAAGTCTGGGCAGATTAGCTGCTCAGGAATGTACAGAAACCCAGGAGCTTTATATCCTCAGTCACCAGCATTCCTGGCAAAGGTGACTGCAACGCAGGCAAGGTGGGAGTTTGGACCTCTGTACATACCCCGGGGAAGGGGGTTCAATCCAGAGGGATGGGAAGCATTGTTCTGAAGGCCCCTCTTCCATAGCACTTATAGGATAAGACTCCCTGGCTTGGAATACCAGCCAGGCCTCAGCAACAGTGTTGTACCTTCCTGGGATGGGGCAGCGCAGGGCTGCCATCATTGCTGTTTGTACTACTCAGCCATTCCAGCTTGCAGGCTTAGGAGATTCCAAATAGAAAAGGGACAGAAGGAATCCCCCAGCACAGCCTAGCTGCTCTATAAAAATGTGGCCAGACTGCTTCTTTAAGTGGGACCCTGATCCACTCCTTATCTTTGAGTGGGACCTCCAAACCAAGGCCTACAGCCAACCTGACCATATTTTCCAGCCAACAGTTTTTATTTTTCCCTGGGACAGAGTGTCCAGTTTGAGGGGCACATGACCGTGTTTGCTGTTTGGGTGACAATTGTTCCAGCCTGTGGGCTTTAGAGAGCCCAAGATGACTGAGGAAGAAGGTGTAACCCAGCATGACACAGCTGCTCTATGAAAGTGTGGAAAGACTGCTCCCTTAAGTGGATCCCACTCACCGGATGACATTTCCCAACTGGGGCCTACCAATGTTCTCTAGTTAACAGAAGTTCTGTAAACTTCCTGGGACAAAGCTCCTAGAGGGAGAGATGGGCCATCATTTATGTTGTTTTAGCAACTTAGTCATTCCAGCTTCCAGGCTTTGGAGAGCCCAGGCTAACAGTGGGCAGAGCAGTACCCCAACACAGGACAGCTGCTCTACAAAAGCAGGGCTAGACAGCTTCTCTAAGCAGGTCTCTAATCCCATTCGTCCTGACTGCATGAGAGTTCCCTAGAGGGGTCTCCAGTCACCCCTTACAGATGTGTTCAGGTTGGCCAAAGGTCTTTATCCACCTGGGACGGAGCTCCCAGCAGAAAGCGCAGGCTGCCGTCTTGCTGTTTTGCTAGTGATACCTCCCGGTCCTGAAAAATCCAGAGTGACTAGGGACTGGAGCAGACACCCAGAAAAGCCTCAACAACCCTCAGGAAAAGCAACCAAACTGTTAAAAGAAACAAAAACAAGACAAAGCAAAAAAACAAAAACCTCATCCGAAGGTCAGCAACCTCAAAGAATGAAGGCAGATAATCCCACAAAGACGAGAAACAATCAGCACAAGCATGTTAAAAACTCAAATAGCCAGAGTCCCCTCTCCTCCAAATGACCATATTACCTCTCCAGCAAGGGTCTGGAACTGGGCTGAGGCTGAGATGGATAAAATAACAGAATATAGATAAAAACGATCTTCACTTTCCAGCCTGTGGGCTTTAGAGAGCTCAAGATGACTGAGGAAGAAGGGGTAACCCAGCATGACATAGCTGTTCTATGAAAGTGTGGAAAGACTGTTCCCTTAAGTGGATCCCACTCACTGGGCAAGATTTCCCAAATGGGCCCTACCGATGTTCTCTAGTTAACAGAGGTTTGTAAACTTCCTGGGACAGAGCTCCTAGAGGGCAGGCTTCACTGAGCAAAAAAGATTAAAAAAAAAAAATCTTCCATTCTAACTCAATGCAAATAAGCTAAAAATCATGATAAAACATTGCAGGAGCTGACAAACGTAATAGCCCATATAGAAAAGAACACAATAGACCCAATAGAGCTGAAAAACACAATGCAAGAATTTCATAATGCAATCACAGGTGTTACTACCAGAATACACCAAGCAGAGAAAAGACTCTCAGAACTTGAAGACTGTCTTTCTTAAATAAGACAGGGAGTCCATGCCCTCTTGGACTTTGATCCCCAGGAGGATGGAGAGCTGGGCTTCCGCCAGGGAGATTTTATCCACGTCATGGATTAACTCAGACCCCACCTGGTGGAAAGGAGCCTGCCATGGCCAGACCGACACGTTTCCCCAAGACTATGTCACCCCTGTGAACTGGAACGTCTAAGAGTCAAGAAGCGATTATCTAAAGAAAGTGACAAATGTAAAACACATGCAAAAGAATTAAACCCACAAGCTGCCTGTGACAGCAGCCTGTGAGGGAGTGCAGAACACCTGGCCAGGGCACCCTGTGACCCTCTACTTTGGTTCTAACTTTAGGGATGGGAAGGGGCGGTGGATATAAAATGCCAAAACTTACCTATAAATTAAGAAGAGTTTTTATTACAAATTTTCACTGCTGCTCCTCTTTCCCCTCCTTTGTCCTTTTTTTTCATCCTTTTTTCTCTTCTATCAGTGCGTGACATTTAAGGCCACGTATAGTCCTAGCTGACGCCGATAATAAAAGACAAGAAACCAAGTGGGCTAGTATTCTCTCTATGCAAAATGTCTGTTTTAGCTGGGGTGACTGAAAGAACCACTGTTTCTGTATTCTTCATATATACACACACAAAGGAGCGGGCAGGCAGCGGGATGCCTTTGCTGTTTAGATTCCTCCAGAGCAGGGGGCTTGTAGGAATCTGCCTCTAGCCCAGACCCCCGGTGTATTATACCCAAGTTGAAAGTAGAATGGGGTAGATGAAAGCATGTTGCTGCCTTTGTGGTTCCCAAGAAAGCCCACCTGGACCGGGCGCGGTGGCTCAGCCTGTAATCCCAGCACTTTGGGAGGCCAAAGAGGGCGGATCACTACATCAGGAGTTAGAGACCAGCCTGGGTAACATGGCGAAACCCCATCTCTACGAAAAAGACAAAAGTTGACTGGGTGTGGTGGTGCGTGCCTGTAATCCCACTACAGTATACATTCTTTAGCAGTTCCTGGGCCAAATGCATTGTTGATATTGCTAGTTATCTCTGCTGCTTTACAATCCATTTTGAACTCAAGAAAATCGATCAAATTTGCTTTTTGAATAACATCATGTCCATAGTCTAAAATACAAGATAAACAGAAAATAATAAAGCAGTACCAAAAATAAAATAAAGCAAGAAATGCAAATTAAAATGATGTAAAACTTAACCGCATTTACTTAAGACTGTATTGCAATATCAAATGGCAAAATACAAACATGCAAAAATCTCAATTACTTTTTATGTTTTGTTTTGTTTTCTCCTGTGCAAGAAGAACAAAACTGGAGTCATCCCGCTACCTGGCTTCATACTATACTACAGGGATACAGTAACCAAAACAGCAGTAAATGATGTATAACATAACCACGTAAAATGATGTATAACATAATCACATTTATTTAAGAATGTAATCTAATATCAAATGGCAAATTTCAGCAATGCAAAAAAAACACAGTTACATTTTTACCAACCTGATATATCTATGCACTAGGCTTCATGTATGTAGAACTGTTGTTCTTTGCTATTTTCTTGTGTATTTACATCAGATACATCACATTACCTCTTTCTTTTACTTTTGCTCACAATGAGGAGATATTAAATAAATGTTCTTTATGCTAAGTAAATATTACATTATAAATTATTACTAGAATTAGAAAAATTTTAAAAATTAAAACATGTATATGTGTATGTCCCTGTGTTCTGATTTGTGTTGTGGTCAGCTTATGTGGTACTAACCAATTAATATGATGCAATGTCTCAAAATTTTTCTCGTCAAATAGTTATTAAACTATTATTTGGGTAAGTTGACTTTTTCTACTTTTTAGCTAGATCCAGGCTTAAATTTGCTAGTTTGAGGCCTAATCAATAATGTGCTAACTGCTTCGTTAATCCTCTATTACCGCTGTTCTCTCTCATATTTCCAGAAAATTGTTCACTGATGTTACCTCACAGCAGATAATTGATTTTCTAAAGTAATAACTTTAGAAGCTTATCATTGATTTTTTCCTTTCCCTCAACTGCAGGACCCAATCAAGTTTTGACACATAGCACTCATTTCTGATGATCCAAAATGGATCATTCTGTAGTCTAACTTAGTGAACAAAGACACACACACACACACACACACACACACACACACACACAAGGTGTAAATAGCCTTGGCTACCACAGATTTCACATGTAAGGTTTGCAATATCTGGCACTATGAGTTGAAACAATTCCTAAACACAGAAGCTCTCTGGAGAAATTTAAATAATTTTCTTGTATGTTTAACAACATGAAACATGATAAAAATGTAGGGAGATACCTAATATAGCCACGATTATAGAGACAAAGGAGTCTAAATTTTCCCTTTATTTGTGACGTGAAATTTGCATGTGCAAAATGACCACTGATTTTGAATTCTTTCCATATAAGTATAAAGGGCATGCTACTGATTGTCTTGCTTCATTCATAATGAGATTTTCAAATTAATTCTTTAAGAATTATTAGCTTAATTGAACTTAGTTTATAAACTCATATTCCTCACATTACCTGCTATACACCAAAATAATGACAATTTCAACCTATGGATATAATAATTCTCAGTTATTTGACATTAAAAAATTAGGTACATTGGTAGAGAATACAAATTATGTTTAAAAGAAGAGAGTGTGAAAACTCTAAATTCTACACATAATTCACTTGCTCAACCTTTGTCCTCATACAGCTCAGAGACTTGGAAGGTACATTTGGGCATACAAACAAGGACACAGGAACAAGAGTGAAAAATAACATTTTCTAGTTTTATTTAAGACCACTAAAAAGTAGCTCTTTTTTCACCTTTAGTTGGGGGCACAGAGACCTTCTCAGCCAGTAGTCACCAGGTACCTGGTTGTTCAACTAATGTGGCAAAATAAGAGAATGTGCAGTGGGGCACTAATAAGCCACCACATGGGGATAAAAATTTAAAAAGCCTCAATGGATAAAGGTTGCTGATTTATGTGATGTAAGGCACCTCACCATGGACAATTTCAAGATATCATAAGTTTAAAAACTGCCTCAAAATTTTTTGAAAATTCATCAATCAGGTATTATGAAATAGGTAAAGCCAGTTCCAACACATCATTAAATAGGGAATCACAGATTGTCAACATACTTTAAAATGCACACTTTAATTAGATACTTTACTATAATTTAAACCTTACGTGTTAGTAATTTAATTCTGCACAGGACTTTGTGGTGTCTACACACAGTGCACACACAAACACACACACAAGAAAAGGTTGCCCTGATTGATTCTCCATCAGTGTTGCTAAACCAGTCTTGTCTATAGCCTCTTTTTATCCTCTCCCTCTAGCCTGAGCAAAGATCAAATATATAACCATCTTTACTAGTCCTTTATCAAGCCATCAACAAATTAATAAAGATCTATTTCCCGATTTGTTTTACTTGCTTCTGTATGTATATTAGATTACTTATTAGCAGCATTTAAGTTTCTAATAATCCTTTCTATAGACTAAATAATTAATAATTATTAATGAAGCAGTATTACATGTTTTTAAAATATTCATGAGGTTGAGTACATTAGTGATTATACACAATGTCATCTATCATTGATCCATGATAATTAAATCCTTAATAAAAATAATCTGCATACACTTTTAGGATATATTTGGCATTTCTCAATTAATTTCAATTCTAGCATTTTATTTTATGTGAATAGGTTAACTGTTCTTTTATTGAAGATGTAGTCATTAGCCATTTTCAGAAATGCTCAAATCACAGAGTTGCTAAGGAGAGCGCTTTGAAGGTATTCATATTCTTGACTGGGAAACCACAGGTGCAAGAAAACTCAGTGCATTTTCCAGTACAAACGTGGATCTCTCTGGCATCAAAATTCAGAGAAAAATGGAAAGAACAGCTGTCTAATCTAATAAGAACTTTAAAAAATGATACGCTCCCTTTCAGTCCATTATACCACACTGTCACCTCTGATTCTCCACACTGGAAGTATGGATGAGTACGTAAATCTTCCCTTCTGTCTTAAGTTACACTTGCAAGTAGAATTAATGCAGTGATGTTAACATTTAGTGCCTCCAGAAGTGAAAAAAAATAATAGGTTGAAATTTAACTTTTAAAAATACACTTTCACAGGTTTAGACTCTAAACAATATTATTGCAGTCAGTTGATTTTTGAAGAAAGTAATAGCTAAATTGCAACAATCCTTTATCAGCTCCAGATGTTGAAATTAGGCAGGCTGTTGTTTTCTGATTTGAATTTGCTGACTAAGCTTCCTTTAATATGCCAATCTTTAAAAATTAGTAAAGAAGAAGAATTATTCCATTTTGAATGTTGTGTATCCCTTTTTCTTTCAGTTCACCAACATTTATAATTCTTCTTTCACCACATTTTCTACTTAAAACTCAAGGTAAGCTATCTTCTGTTTTTCTGGGACTGACACTGTAATTATTCTATAAGAAATAAGTGAATAAACATCTGATTTTGGTTTCAGCATGTAAAGATCTTAGAAGTTGTTCCTTCTGTACTTAAAACAAGAGAAAGATGGAATAACTAAAAATCAGTGATATTTTTGAGCCCATCACAAAGCTGAGGTTTTAGGACAAACTGATTCCACAAAATGTTGTATAGTCAAAGAGATTAAAAAGTTACAAGGCATTCCAAAATGGAAAGAACAAAATGACACAGTCCCAAGAGACAAAGTAGTCATTAGAACCAGTCTAGGATATGACTCAGATGTTGGGATTATCAGGAAAGTAATTTAAAATGACTACAAATGATATGTTAAAAACCCTGTGTTAAAAAAAATAATAATCCATCAGACCTAGGTTACACAAATCCTGCAGATTCCTAAAAAGGATTTCTCTTTAGGGCTGGCTCCTAACGGGCTCCTGGTTCTGTGTCTTTTGAATATATATATTCGAAAATAGAAAATATATATATACACACTCTCATATATATGTATATATGTGTGTATATATATGTGTATATATATGTGTGTATATATGTGTATATATATGTGTGTATAATATGTGTATATATATGTGTGTGTGTATATATATATGTATATATATGTGTGTATATATATGTGTATTTATATATATGTGTGTGTGTATATATATATATATATATAGAGAGAGAGAGAGAGAGAGAGAGAATGAGTGTATACTCTCTAATAAGAGTATTCTTGTATGCCTGAGGTCTTGAGCCAGGCTGTATCACTTTGATAAGACAGTTTATGCCAACAATGTAATATATGGTGAATGCCTGTTTTTATTTAGGAAGTTTGGACTCTGAGAAGCTGAGATCAGTTACACAGGTACTGAATACCTAAGTGACTAACCTGCAGTAAAAACACTGAATGCCCAAATAGGAGTAAGCTCCTCGATTAGCAATACTTTCTATGTGTTGTTACATATAATTACACAATTATTAAGCGTGTCTGTGCAACTCTACTTGAAGAGGACACCTGCAAGTTTGTGCCTGGTTTCTTCCGTACTTTTCCCGTTGTGCCCTTCCTCTTGGTTAATTTTATTTTACATTCTTTCATTGTATGAAATGAAAAATGTTTTGAGTCCACTTGACTGTGCCATGGGGTGCAGATTAAACATTTCTGGGTGTGTGAGCCAAGGATGTTCCTAGATGACATTAACATTTGAATGGATGGACTAAAAAAAGTAGATTGACCTTACCAATGTGGGTAGGCACCATCCAATTCATTGAGGGTCTGAATAGAATAAAGAGGCAGAAGAAGGAAGGATTTGCGTTTTTGTTTTCTGTTTGTCTGCTTGAGATGAGACTTAGTCATCCCCTGCTCCTGAACTGAACTGGTATTTTTACTGTTGGTTCCTTCTTGTTCCAAGGCCTTCAAACTGAGACTAAAATTATGGCACCAGCATTCCTGGGTCTCCAGCTTGCAGATAGCAGATTATGAGATTTCTCAGCCTTCATGGTTGCATGAGCCAATTTCTCATGATAAATATATTCACATATATATAGAATATTTACTGCACATATTATATATTCACACACATATATGAATATACATCTATCCTATTAAGGCTGTTTCTTTCTCTAGAGAACCCTGGTTAATACACAATAATAAAAAGTAACCATCAAAGTAAGGGTTTTTCTAAGTCCTGTGAGTACTTCTAGTAAATCATCAATTCTGAGATAGTCTTAAAAATTCTGACATAGGTTTTAATGGAAAAAGGTAGACAATATGAAATATCAAATAGGTAATATCCACTTAGAGGTGAAAACTACAAAAGAAAATCAAAAACATTTCTAGAAATAAAAATAAGGTGACAAAAATAAAGGATGTCTTTGACAGGTCCATCAGTGGACCTGATACAAATGAGAAAAGAATCAGAGAACTTGAATATAGGCCAATAAAAACTTTCCAAATGGAAACACAAGGAGCAAGAAAAAAGAACTCAGATACTGAAAAATACATCCAAGATATTTGAAACAATAAAACAAGTTGTGAATTTTTTTATAATCAGGATACCAGAAGTAGAAGAAAGAGAAAAGTATTTGAAGGAATGAATGAGCAAAGTGTAAATGAGTTTTCAAAGGTGGAACAGACATGAAATGTTCCATATATCTTAAAGTTTGAAAATAATGTAAAAACAGACAATAAGATAGTACCAGTGCCTTCATCTCTAGAAGAATGTAAAGGATATGTATATCACTGGGTATAACTACTTTCGTATGTCTTTGCGTATATGAAACTAACTTTAACATGAAAAATGTGTTTTTTAATGCTGAGACTTTCTTTCACATGTTCTCTCCTACATTAACAACTTTCATGCAAATTATCCTACAATTTGAAAACTTAGCAAATTTAATTTACATTAATAATAGGACATAGGTTGACATGGGAATACAAACAACAACAACAACAACAAAACAAAGACTAAGTTTTTCACAACCTGACATTGGTCTCTTGATTCTAAGACCTATAACTTAAATATTTTTACACCATTAGTACTTGGTTCCGAGTTTACAGAATGATTTAAAAATTCAAAAACACTATAGAAGATAAATAGTGAAATATCTTTCTAAGCCAGAGTTTAAATAAAATAAAAGTTTTGGGTTCTAGGAACCTACTTCCAGTTCCACTAGTTTTCAAGTCATTAATCTTACCCATAAATGTGTAGATAAATTTTAGATGTGAGTATAATGATATATTGTGCCTGAGTTGTTTCATATAAGGATTTGGTGACACAGCAAAAATTTGATAAATATTGGTAAACTGTTTCAAACAAAAATCTACTTCTCAAGCAATATTGTTCCTTTCTAGATTAGTTCAATAGAACTCAAAAATCGAAACTAAAAAAAAAAAAAAAAAAAAGACAGCATAACCTTGGTGTTAAATGACCTTTCTTTTGTAAAAGTATAACATTTTAGGTCCAAATACCAACTTATATGTCACTGAAAAAACTAATGTGACAATCCTTCTTTCTAATATTTTGATGTTATATTACTTGGATAGATAAGATTTCTCCATAATTCTAAAGTGTAATGAAATTGAGTTTATAGATGAATGTACTGGGTGCGTATGAGTAAGTAGTAGGCACAGAAAGATGACTCGTTAGAAACAGCGAGGAAGGAAAGATATTCATAAGACAGAAGAATGACATTCATAGAGCAGAAAAGAGAGAATATGGAAAAGAGTAAAGTTTTAATAACTGTTGACCTATTAAGCTTGGAAAGTATAGTTAAATATATTTTACACTTTTGAAAAAATATCAATGCAGTGTAAAGCATGAAAAGCCTATAACTTTCTAGATACTATATCCTACACTACAGTGTGGAAACACTAGTAATACAGACTGGGAACAGTTTTGGCTTATCTGTACAGCTCAAAAATCATTAGCAGTTTAATAGATTAGTACCCAAATTCAGTATCTGTCTGTGCATGCATGTTATTCTAATATCTCAGTGTGTTCGTGTGTGTGTGTGTGTGTGTGTTTAAAGGTGTACTGGACTTTTAGAATAATATAAACACTTATAAACTAGGGTCATATACATAATATGTATATGTTTTGTTTTGCTTTTTCACTTGACACTGTAATACTTTATTTTATAAAATTATTTTAAATCTTCATTTTCCAAACCTCCTTCTTTATAGTTCATCATATAGATATATACTACTATATTTCCATTTCTTACTTGGAAATATTTACTTTATTTTCCCTTATATTTTGTTAATTACTATGCAGCAAACGTCATTGTATATATCGATAAACCATATTTTTTTTCCTTCCTCTCAGGAAGAAAACTCCTAGAAATGAAAATACCAGGTCAAGTGTATAACTAGTATAAAGACTCATCATGGAAAAGTTGCTTTCTAAATGCATTGCTATTTATGGGATGGTGTTTTAAACAGAAATGATCTGTGCTTCAAAGAAAAGACATAGTGCAATATTTTTTAAAATAGTAGATTCTGGGGCTAGATAAAAGTAATGTCATATGGGAAAGTCAGTGATTCTTTTCAGTCCATCTCACACATGCATAAAGGCAGGAGAATTATAGAACCAGCTGTTTGGATAGCAAGACAAGATAATAATTCTCCTCATTTTAGCCAATTCTGAGGTCTTGAGCTTTCTGCATAAAACCTTCCTTGACTTTTACACACATCATTACAAATGTGCATTGAATCATTTCTTGATGCCTTATAGTGATTGTAGTTTATGGGATTTTCTGCTTTTTTTTCTATGTATTCTGCATTTTTTTCCCAGTTACTTTCTGGTAATGCTGGTGGAATGTGAATTTCTTTCTGAATATTATGAGAGAATAATTTTACCTGTTTAAAAGAATTCCAAAGAAATCTACCTTTTGAAAATTGAATATCTGTGTACACAAAATATCTATAATAATCTCACAAATTCCACATTAAAAGAAAGTTTATGAATATTCCAATTACCCTTCAGTTTATTTAAGTATTTGTATTAACTAGCCTTGGAGAGAATTTGGCAAGTTAGAGCTTCTGCAAACAAAAACAAATAGCCCGATTGAAAATGGCAAAGGGGATGAACAGACACTTCTCAAAAAAAGACATGTAAATGACCAAAAAAACATGAAAAAATCCTCAGCATTACTAACCATCAAAGAATGCAAACCAAAATCACGATGAGATAACATCTTAACACCAGTCAGAGTGACTTTTAAAAAGTCAAAGAAAAGATGTTGGTGAGGCTGCAGAGAAAAGGGAATGCTTATACATTGTTCCTGGTAATGAAAATAAGCTCATCCATTATGGAAAACAGTCTGAAAATTTCTCAGTGAAATTAAAATAGAGCTACCATTCAACCTAGCAACCCCATTACTGGTATATACACAAAGGAAAATAAATCATTTCCCAAAAAGATACAAGCACTCATGTTTATCACAATGCTATTCACAATAGCAAAAACATGGAATTAACCCAGGTTGTCATCAATGGTAGACAGGATAAAGAAAATGTGGTACCATAGAATACCATACAGCAATCAAAAGAATGAAATCATGACCTTTGTCATGACATGGATGCAACTGGAGGCAATAATTCTAAGTGAAGTAATACAGAAACAGAAAATCAAACACTGCTTGTTCTTACTTATAAGTGGAATCTAAACATTGAGTACCATGGACGTAAAGATGGAAACAGATGTTGTGGACTATTATGGGGAGGAGGGAGAGAAGAAAAGGGACTGGGAATTGCAAAACTACCTATCAGGCCGTATGCTTACTACCTGAGTGATGGAATCTGTTCCCTAAACCTCAGCACCATGTAATATACTCATATAACAAACCTGCATATGTATCCCCTGTATCTAAGAGAAAAGTTGAAATTAAAAACATTAAAATGTAAAAAAACAAAGCAAAACAAACCCACAGGAAAAATGAAACGATGATAATGATCATACATTTGTGGGCAGGGGGTGGGGTGGAGAACTACTACCAACATTTTATATTGCATATACATAGAAATCCAACCAGATATATGCTTTATTCAAGCAACATTTTTTATTGAGTGCTGCAGTATTTATTTGAATGTATTCTCTCTTACTGGGATACTTGCAACTGGAATAATGAAAATGAGACTACTGTATCCAAATTTCTGTTCTCTTTGTTTCTCTTTTACTATTCTTCAATAAATTATCCACATTACAGCCAGAATAATTGTTTAGAAATTGTGTTTGATTATATGATTCTTTTTATTTAAAGCCTTACATGGCTTTCCAAAGTCTAAGGGGAATGACAAACATGTTAATATTGCTTACAAGACCAGAGCAACAGGACTCTTTCTATTGTCCATGCCTCTTTTCTCATTGCCAGGTACTTTTTTCTTTACCTCTGCCCAAACAACCCACTCTACCACCATGCTACTTCTTATCCAGAAATATATTCATTACATTTAATTTTGAATTTCTTCAAGATGTTTGTTTATAGTGCCGTTTTCTGGCAAATAATTTATGTCAGTAGTCCTTAACACTTTATCTTTATTTGGCTACATTCTGCTCAACTCTTAGGGTTTACCATAGATATCAGTTTTGCTGGGAAAAATATAAGCTGATTTTTACAAATCTGGAGTGAAACCCTTTTCTATTAGGACAAAACGATTCATATTCTATCATAGTGCTGATCACACTATATTGAAATTGCATGTTACAGTGTATAAGCTGCTAGACTGTAAATTCTATTAATGCCAGACAGCATCTGCCACAATTCACTACTTCACCCCATGTCCTAATGATGTTTGGCATTATTAGGATTCTACAAGTATTTGCTAGTGAACAAACAAATTAGAGAAGGCATATTTTAGGTTCTTTTTTTTTTTTTTCTTTTTTGAGACAGAGTCTTGCTCTGTCCCCAGGCGCCAGGATGGTGTGCAGTGGCGCAATCTTGGCTCACTGCAACCTCCATCTTCCGGGTTCAAGCAATTCTCCTGCCTCAGCCTCCCAGGTAGCTGGGACAACAGGCATGTGCCACCATGCCCAGCTAATTTTTTTTTAATATTTTTAGTAAAGATGGGATTTCACCGTGTTGGTCAGAATGGTCTCGATCTCTTGACCTCGTGATGCGTCCGCCTCGGCCTCCCAAAGTGCTGGAATTACAGGCTTGAGCCACTGCGCCCGTCTTTTTAAGTTCTTTAATTTGTAAATTCATGAGAATAAACTATTGCAATTGTCAAATACAAAACATGATATGAGAAAAAATACTAATTTTATTATATAGTTCACATTGGAATGAATGTGAGAAGTGAAATTCTGACATAAATGATCTTTTATTCTTTCTTACTGGGGAAACAAAACCCTTAGTCACTTTGTGCAAACAGAATTGAATCTGTTTTTCTCAACTCGCATCCTTTTTCTGCTTTTATTTTCCAAATTATACTGATTCTCTTATGTTTGTCCCAACTGATTATTGATGTCTCTGTATGTACATAGGTTTCCTGTATTGGGACACTATCACATTGTGACTTGAGATAAAAATTGACATCAAAGTTGTGCAGAAACATGGAGACTGTGCCTTTCACTGGCTAAAGGCTATTCTTATTTATTCACTTTCACCTGGTATTATTTTGACAATGCTATCATTTTTGTAGCTATTTTAAGAGAATTCTTTTCAATAGCAAAAATAAAACTTGCTAGAAATACTTCCTGGTCAGCTGATTGTTTCTGTTCTTACCCTGGGTCTACCTTTAAGTTAGTGCAAAATTCTCACACAGTAATAAGATGAAATTGTAGCTAGAACATTGCTTCTGGGGAAGCTCAATGCTCTATCTCAATCCATTATTATGTCAGTTCATTTATTTATAAACAAATTTATTCATTGAAAAAGTATATATTGAGCCCCTTGTTAGTGTTAAATATAATGAATGATAATTATCTTGATATACAAAATAAGAACCAAAGACATAATTAATCAGCTTACTGTTACCCCTCTCTCTATAATCAATTCCCCAGGTAGAAATGGAGTAATCTTTTAAAATTAATTTTTTTACTTCCTATATTGCCTAAAATTAATCAGTAGCTCCCCATTGTTTTTGGAAAGCGAGGCAAAATTTTTATAATATGGCGTAATAACCTTAATTCTTTGGTGTTCATAAATCTCTGATTTGATCACTCACTAGTCTCTCACCCAGTGTACTGTTTATAGCAACGTTTCTCTCTTTTCTATTTATTAAAGCAGTTCGTTGTGTTCCTCTTCTTGGCCATTTTTCCAGGCCATTTTATTTACCTAGTATAGTTTGCCCTGACTCTTTGAATGGCTGGCCACTTTTTATCCTTCTCATTTTTTTCCTAAAATTGTACCTCATAAACAAAGCCATTCTTGACCACTTATGCTAGTAATTTGCACCTTAATTTATTATGTATTTTTTGGCCTGTGCGTTTTCTTCATAGCACTTCTCTATGCTTCTAATTATTTTGCTTCTTTATTGTTTACTTATAGTCTTTCTTCCCCTAAGCTATGTAAATTCTATAATGGCAGGATACTTGTCTCTTTATATCTCTAGGAACTATAACAGTGATTTAAAAAAAGAAAAAACTAATACATGAATAAGTACATAATGAACGGAAAGATTATATCCATATGTAATACTCTGTTTTTCTTTGGGAATTTTACTAGAACTTCCCTTTCCATGGACCTGCATTAGGACTCCTCCATACTAAAATTGACTACTTGTTCACTCTATTTTAAGGTTGCATTGTAGACCAACAAGAGTGTCAGCCTCCAGAATTACGTGACTAAGTCAAGGTCTGAGTATTTATCTTAATGAATATCAAGTGCCTCGACAATGCTAAACATAATTGCACAGCCTTATTTATTCACTGCCCCTTCCTTCCTACATGCCTTTAAACATTATGAGAAAAACAAATTCTGTTTTAATTCAGATTCTGTTTTAATCTTTGTGTTTTCTTTAGTTCAGTCTTTAACTTCATAGTACATTGAACGATTACTCTCCTAATTTTATGGAATGATTTTGTACATTCTCTCTGAAAAAACAGCTGAGAAATAGGCATTGAAAATGAGAATTTTTACTCACCAACAAATTTCCCCCTAAGAAAATCCAAATCCCCAATATCACAGTTTATAGAGAAATCCATTGTGCTTATGACAGGGCTGGTTTTTGAGTGTTCCATTCATCACATCTTTAACATAAAACTTCTCAGCACTGGTGCCCTTTTTCTTCCACAGTGACAAAATAGATATTGCTGGAATCTATGGAATATTGGGTCGGTAAATCAGAAAACACTGATCTGTTTTAAACAAAAATTAAGTTTTGAGTTCTTTTAGTTCTTTTCACTCCTCAGGCCAAAACAAGTGAATAATAGTTGATGAGTAATCCGACCTCCTTCCTCACATTTGATACTATTATGCCCTCCTAGCATTTTGTCAAATCTATCCTCTAATGGGCTGCACATTATGTCCAAAAAGGTGAACTTTCAAAAAATATTGTTATTCACTGACTGAAATACACCGTATTAGTAAAGGTTCTATTAGTCAACCTTCTTCAGAGAAACAGAATACATGTGTGTTTGCATGGGGTGCGTGTGTGTGTGTGTGTAGAAATAGAGAGGAATTTTTTATAAGGAATTGGCTCAGGAAATAATGGAGGCTGAGAAGTCCCAGGATCTGCAGTTGGCAAGCTGGAGATCTAGGAAGGTCAACTGTCTAGTTTTGGTCCTAGTCCATAGGCCTGAGGAGTAGCATAACTGAGGGTGTAAGTTCTATTCTGAAGGTAGGAGAATACCAAGGTCCAACCTCAAAGTCATTTTCTTAGATAATGAATTAGCTCTTATTCAACCTTTTTATTCTATTCAGACCTCCAATGGATCGAACGTGGTCCCTCCACATTAAGAAAGGCAATTGGCTCTACCTAGTGACCAAGTCAAATGTTAATCTTATTCCTTTCTTCCTTCCTTCCTTCTTTCCTTTCATTACTTTCTGCTAGCTAACTGAGAGAAGAGTTAAAGAGTGGAAATAGTTTTTTGAAAAGCTCATATTTGAAATGATTTTGTCTGGATTCAAATACAGATTTTCCTTCATTCTCATAGAAAGCATTCTTTATTAATTATTATTTTTATTCTTCTTCTTCATATTATTTTTTTTTACAGAGATAGTGTCTTACTGTGATGCCTAAACTGGTCTTGAATAATTCCTGAGCTTAAGTAATCTTCCCATCTTGGCCTCCCAAGTTGTGGGGATTACAGACATGAATCACGGCACCTGGCAGAAAGCATTCTTATAAGACATCTATGCCACAGTTACAAGCAAATCTAGACAGATAATTTCATAGAAGTACTTAAATACAAACAATTCAGACAGTTTATTCTATTCCACCTAAGCGCATTTAAAAGAGTCATACATTAGAAAATATTTAGGAAAATTTCATATCACATTGTGAAAGTTGACTTAATATGCTATCCATTTACATGTATCTTCTAGGTCAAGGGTTCATAACATTTTTCCAAACATGAATCTCTTGGCAGTTGTCAGGGGAACAGCTTATGAAAATCTCAAAATAAATCTACAAAATACAATACCAAGGATCTATAAATCCAACAAATATTGTTTAAATGTGGTAACCAAAATATGAGGGGGAAAATCTGTGATGTATTTTTTATGGAAGTCATTGTCGTACTGTATCACTCAGATCTCACAATTCAGGAGTGATCCAGCTGTGAGGAGCACAATGGGCTCACAGTCTCTGGATGTCTCACTTTCAGAACCCATTAAGCATTCACACGAAGAGCTGGCTCTGCCTGGGCTGCTTGCAGACAGTGACTAAACACAGAAGAGATATAAAGCCAGGGCGATTTCCCCAACACTGGATCCTCTAATAACAATTCTTGCACTGTGGCTTCTGGTGGGTCTGGCCAAAATTTTGATAAAAGTCCATTGTAGTCTGAGGCTTTTATTATTCCTTCTTCTTTCCTTGTCATTCCTTCCTCTTTCCTAAATTCCTTTCACACTTTCACAATACCTACTCTCCCTTCTCTCTTCTTTATCCGTTGCATGCATTTTCCCAAATAATTACTTTTTACTTTGAATTCGTTTTTGGTATGACTGCTGGAGAACCCAAATTGTCACACTAATTAACTCATTACTAACTAGTCCACAATTTTATAGGTATATTACATATATACAAGCCAGTAGTGTTGAAGGATCTCAAAAAAACTCTGATAAGGAAGGGGTCTAGAATATTGGTAAGAAGGCATGGTCAGTCTCATATCAAGTTTCTTTGTACTGAGTTGTCAGAAACAAAATATTGCACTGCAGAAATGCTGCAAAAAATGTTTGGCATTTTCTTATTTATTTTACTTTTTTATGTCAATATATTTATTTATTTATTTTGGTGGTGAAATACAGGAACATTTACTTAGAGCCATTCATAACTTGAAGCATAAATACTATTGTATTCATCTTGGAATTTATAAATATCATTGTAAATACATAGATTACATTTCTAACTTTTTTTCTCTCTGTAATCATTCATTTAAATTTAACCCTGCAACATTATTTTCTAAGTAATATGCATATGCACACTTACATGCACACAGTATATTCTTTGTTAGTTTTTTAACCTCAGGGATTATAGTCACTTTTATCACTTTTTAGACAGGATGTTGAAGATTAGTACATATTTGTCAATTTCCCAGAGAACAACTATAGCCTTTTCTTATTTTTAAAAAGTATCTATGAAGAGATTGAAAGCAGCTACAATTTGCTTTTTGTAGAGATGAATAATTCAGGTGTATGATTTCTAATGTTTTTATATTTGACAAAGTGGAACTTGAGAATTAATTTAGATGTGGTCTCAGACAAATACAACTAGGCACTCATATAAGAAAGCAAAATTAGACTTCAAGGGGCTTTTATTTTCTACTTGTGACTGATTTCTTCTATGAATTTAGCACCAAGGGTTTTAGTCTAATTACTCACATTTAATGTACTAAATTTGAATCCTTTCTCCAAATTAGTAGAATCTATATTTTGTATTTTTTGAGGACTGATACATTATCCTTACTTCACAGTAACTTGACAGCTTAAAATCTAATAAGCTTTATCTTCATTTCCATTTAACCACTCTGAAAGTCGACTATGAGGATGGGGGGAAATTAGTGAAAGCTGATGATTTCAGCATAAGCCAGTTCCTTTCTGGTAACAGAATACCAGTAAGAGACTGGCTTATGTTAAAATCATCAGCTCTGACTCCAGAATATGTGTTGGATCTTAATCCATTTTTTTCTCCTATTGAAACCAAGTCCATTCTCATATTTAGCTTTAGTTTCTGGACTTTCTCATAACCTTCTAGTCCATCTTCTTTTGATGTATTTTACGATTTTTCCAAACGCTCATGCTTTAATGATTTCCTCTCTAGAATTCTTGACACATTTGCAAATCTCATTAAAATCTCCTTTTTTATCTTCAGTTAGGTACTATGGAATAGGTCCATATTATTGGACACAAACACATTGCTGTGCAGATTGTGTAAAAATCACGTTATCTGATATTCACAGTATCACACTGCTGTAGGTACCTTGATTAATAAATAAGGACTTCTAAATATACTTGACAAGCAACGGAGATCAATAATACTTTTGAGCTGGATAAAGGTGTGACAGAAGTAATGTCTCTGCCAATATGTATGTTGAAGTTCACAACTTATGGAAGAGACATTATAATACTTAAGAAAATCAGTTTGGCATCTGCTGTAATAGTCCAAAACTTACCGATTGCTTTATTATAGTCCATGTGACACAGAGTGCATTTTTTTTATACTTACTTCTTCTAGAGATGATGTAATTAATTGCCCCTGAAGTTCAAGATTCTGGAATGTTGGGGCCTTAAATCTCAGAGGAGAAATATTCAGTGAGTTATAATTATAGGGACAATATATTTGTTGAATTGAAGGCAAGAAAGAATTTAATATTATGGTCAATGCTTAACTAGAATAGGGAAAACAAAAACAAACAAACAAACAAAAAACCAACTAGCCCCTACTCTAAGAAGACTGGCTTAATCTAGTGAACATACAGATGTTATATTTTTTCTGTTTATTTCCACCCCAACTAGCACACGGAAAAAATATTTGCCTATAATTTGAATGAATTATGTCAGCTAGTATGAAACAAGCAGTCACTTCTACCTACCAGGAAATCGATTCCCATATTACAAATATTAACTAATATAGTTGTTCCTGATGAAAATACCTCCCGTTAGTACTAAAAGACAGATTTTACCCCAAAAAGGAAGAAGAAAGAAAGGAAACCTTTTCTGGTGTAGCAGACAATGAAAACATTTGTTGAAGAGAAGTAAATTTCTTAGTATCAGAGCCTGACACTGATTTGTGGTACTTCAGGAAAAAAATGTAGCTAGAGATTTTTGACATACAGATAACTAAGTTTATACTTAAGGTCTAAACTTGGAGAAATTACTGCTTTAACACTGTCTATAATGATTATAAAAACTGAGAAAATGAAACGACCCCTTCCAACTCAAGTGGAGAAGAAACACAGGGCAGTGTGGTTCCCTCACAAGGGTCACTGCGGAACAAAAATGCCATAACACATAAAGATTCAAATATGGAAATGAGAAAACCATTCTGTTTTATGTAGCTGAATGAAGCAATTGTATTATGAGAAATATTAGAATTCTTTCTCTCTTTGACTCTTATCTGTCCTCTCTCTCTCTCTCTCTCTCTGTCTCTCTCTCTGTCTCTCTCTTTCTCTCTCTTTCTCCCTGTCTTCTCAATTTGCTGTATAACTGAAAACATTAGGTTTTATTTCTTGGTTTTTTTTTTTTGAACCCATATATAGTTAGTATCCTATGATGTGTTTATTGTATTTCACTAGCACTTAAAGTATTATGTCAATTTCAAAAACAGATATTCAAATGGGCTGAAATTAAAAGATAAAGAGTCAAGAGTACAGTCTTTGAATTTCAGTTTAAAAACACTCATTTGCTATACTATTACAAATGCACATAATAGATGATTTTCTTAAATAAGCTGTAACTTTACTATAGCTATAACTGTAACTGTACTGTAACTTTACTGTAAGCTGTAACTTTCCTACAGCTTACTTAAGGAAATAATCAATTATGTGCATTTCTGTTTGTATTTCTTCTCCCCTTTAAAACAAAACAAAATTCAGGATTATAAATTTGATTATTGTAGTGCTTGAACTAATGAATACTTCTGTTTAGTATGCCATGTTTAAAATATTTTTTGCATATCTATTCAAAAATCGCTTTAAGAAACATGTTCTGATAAGTGTGATAAACAGAACAATGCTAAACTTCAACTAAAACAATGTATGTGTGACATTTTACATATTAAGTAATGCAGGATTTCTATTCATTGGTAAAATATAAATTCCATGAGTTGGCCACCTTTATTTGGATAGAGTTCTGCTAATTACTAGGAAAAAAATTATTTCAATGGTTAGGAACAGCAGAAGAATTAATACTTTCATGTAATGTCTTTTGTTTCAGGGACACAGTTAACATCTACTCATTAAATTACTTTCTCTAATAAATGGTATCATTAGTTTGAGTTGTTCAGCACTTGACTATGAATAGTTATAATTGCATGGAGAGAAATTCATAAACAAGCATGTTTAAGAAGTTTTTGATAGTACTGTTTCTAGCAATTAAAAATAAAAATTTAATTATTCATCCACAAAGCTTTTCTTAATTAGGGGTCAAATAATCATCCTACTTAACTCACTAGATGATTTTCAGTTATATAATAATGCAACTATTAAAGTACCTGGAAAAAGAAAAAAAACAAAAAGTTTAACTGATTATTAGAAGGAAAAGAGGATCATGATTTAGGATCCAAAATGAGATATATATAATAAAGTCCAAGAAATTCTCCAAAGGGGACTTTCACCAAGATGGCTGAATAGGAACAGCTCCGGAGCACAGTTCCCAGTGAGAGAAATGCAGAAGGAGACTGATTTCTGCATTTCCAGCAGAGGTATGAGGTTGAACTCAATGAGACTGGTTGAACAGTGGGTGTAGCCCAAGGAGGGCAAACGGAGGCATGGTGGGGTCCTGCCTTACCCAAGAAGTGCAATGGACAGGAGGATCCCCCCTCCTACCCAACGGAGGCCATTGGGGACTTTCAGCAGACACTCTGGCACTCCGGCACTCTGGCTCAGACACCGTGCTTCTCCCATGGTTTTTACAGCCCATAGACCAGGAGATTCCCACTGAGGCCCACAAGTGTAGTAGGTTTCCAGCACAAAAATGAGCTTCCATTTTAGCCAGCACCATGGGTTTCCAGCACAAACCTGGACAGTCTTTTTAGCTGGTGCCTCAAACACCTGAGAGACAGAGCCACCCATTCCCCTGAAAAAAAGGGTTCTGAAGGTAGGGAACCAGGTGATCTGGCTCAGAGGGTCCCACCCCCACAAATACCAGCAAACTGAAACCCACTTGCTTGAGATTTTTGCAGCCAGTACAGTAGTTTGAGCTCCACCTAGGAGAGTAAAGCTTGGTGGGCGGGGAGGCGCGTCTACCATTACTGAGGCAGTCCGCCATTACTGAGGCAGTCCGCCATTACTGAGGCAGTCCGCCATTACCGCCATTACCAAGGCAGCTCTAAACTTGCCTGTGTAAACAAAATCGCAGGGAAGTTTACACAGCAGCTGGGTGGAGCCCATGACAGCTCAGCAATGCCTCTGCAGGCAGACTGTGGACAGCTCAGCAAAGCCTCTCCAGGTAGACTGTGACTAGACTCTATCCTTGCTGGGTAGGGCATTTCTGAAAAAAGGCAGCAGCCCATCAGGCACTTTAAATAAAGCCCAACCTTCCTGGGACAGAGGACCTGGGAAAAGGGTTGATTGTGAATTCTGCTGCAGCAGACTTAAATGTCCCTGCCCAGAAGCTCTGAAGGGAGCAATGGAGCTCCCAGCACAGCACTTGAGCTTTGAAAAAGGACAGATTGCTTCATCAAGTGGCTCACTAACCCTCGTATATCCAAAGAGACACCTCATACAGAGGAGCACTGGCTGACATCTGTCAGTTACCATCCTGGGTTGAAGCTACCGGAGGAAGGAACAGGGAGCAATCCTTGCTGTTCTGCAGCCCCTGCGGGTGATTCCCAGGCAAGCAGGGTCTGGAGTAGACCTCCAGCAGTCCAGGAGCAGAGGGGCCTGTTAGAAGGAAAACTAAAAAACAGAAAGAAATAGCTTCAAACTCATTAGAAAGGATGTCCACTCAGAAACTCCATCTAAAGAAAGTTACCAAGTTCAAAAACGAAAGGTAGATAAATCCACGAAGATGAGAAGAAATCAGCACAAAATGACTTAAATCACTAAAAACCAGAATGCCTCTCCTCCTCCAAGGGATCACAACTCCTACCAGCAAGGAAACAAAACTGGATGGAGAATGAGTTTGATGAACTGACAGAAGCAGGCTTCAGAAGGTGGGTAATCACAAACTTCTCTAAGCTAAAAGAACATGTTCTAACCCAATGCAAAGAACCTAAGACCCATGAAACAAGATTAGAAGAAATGCTAACTAGAATAACCAGCTTAGAGGAGAACACAAATGATTTGATTGAGCTGAAAAACAGTACAAGAACTTCAGAAAGCATATACAAGTTTCAATAGCTGAATCGATCAAGCAGAATAAAGAATATCAGAGACTGAGGATCAGTTCAATGAATCAAAATGAGAAAGGCAAGATTAGAGAAGAAAGAGTAGAAAGAAATGAACAAAGCCTCCCAGAAATAATGGATTATGTGAAAAAGACCTAATCTACATTTGTTTGGTTTACCTGAATGTGAGGGAAAGAATGAATCAGAGCTGGAAAACACTTCAAGATATTATCCAGGAGAACTTCCCCAACCTAGCAAGGCAGGCCACCATTCAAATCTAGGAAACACAGAGAGCACCACGAAGATATTCCTCAAGAAGAGCAACCCCAAGGCACATAATCATCAGATTCACCAGGGTTGAAATGAAGGAAAAAATGATAAGGGCAGCCAGAAATGTCTGGTTACCCACAAAGAGAAGCCCATCAGACTCACAGTGGATTTCTCAGCAGAGACTCTACAAGCCAGAGTGGGGGCTTATATTCAACATCCTTAAAGAAAAGAACTTTCAACCCAAAATTTCATATCCAGAAAAACTAAGCTTCATACATAAAGGAGACATGAAATCCTTTGCGGACAAGCAATTGCTGAGAGATTTTGTCACTACCAGACCTGCCTTACAAAAGCTCCTGAAGAAAGCACTAAACATGGAAAGGAACAACCAGTACCAGCCACTGGAAAAAAATACCAAATGGTAAAGACCATTGACACAATGAAGAAACTGCATCAACTAACGGTCAAAATAATCAGCTAGTATCAAAATGGCAGGATCAAATTCACACATAAAAATATTAACCTTAAATGTAAATGGGCTAAATGCCTCAATCAAAAGACACAGACTGGCAAATTGGATAGAGTCAGGACCCTTTGGTGTGCTGTATATAGGAGACCCATTTCACATGCAAGGACACACATAGACTGAAAATAAAGAGATGGAGGAAGATTTGCCAAGCAAATGGAGAGCAAAACAAAAACAGGAGTTTCAATTGTAGTCTCTGATTAAACGGAATTTAAACCAACAAAAAACAAAACAGACAAAGAAGGGCATTACATAATGGTAAATGGCATTACATAATCAATGCAACAAGAAAAGCTAACTATCCTAAATATATATGCACCCAATGCAGGAGCACTCAGATACATAAAGCAAGTTCTTAACAACCTAGAAAGAGACTTAGACTCCCACACAATAATAGTGGGAGACTTTAACACTCCACTGTCAATATTAGATAGATCAATGTGACAGAAAATTAACTAGGATATATAGAACTCCTGCTCAGATCTGGACCAAGCAAATCTAATAGAAATCTACAGAACTCTCCACCCTATATTCACAGAGTACACATTCTTCTCAGCATGACATCGCACCTACTCCAAAATTGACCACATAATTGGAAGTAAATCACTCCTCAGCAAATGCAAAAGAATGGAAATCATAACAACCAGTCTTTGACACCACAGTGCAATCAAATTAGAATTCAGGATGAAGAAACCCACTCAAAACTACACAACTACGTAGAAACTGAACAATCTGCTCCTGAATGAATACTGGATAAATAATAAAATGAAGACAGAAGTAAAGATGTTCTTTGAAACCAACAAGAATGAAGACACAACATTCCAGAATCTCTAGGACACATTTAAAGTAATGTCTAGAGGGAAATTTATAGCACTAAAGGTCCACATTAGAA
The DNA here is from genome assembly GCA_963573385.1 of Cacajao melanocephalus. Classification (NCBI taxonomy): domain Eukaryota; kingdom Metazoa; phylum Chordata; class Mammalia; order Primates; family Pitheciidae; genus Cacajao; species Cacajao melanocephalus. The sequence continues at coordinate 18,603 of CAUYLG010038139.1, read as the reverse complement.
GGGAGGAAAGATCTAAAATCAAAACCTATCCTCACAATTAAGAAAAATAAGGGAGCAAGATCAAACAAATTCAAAAGCTAGCTGAAGACAAGAAATATCTAAAATCAGAGCAGAACTGAAGGAGATAGAGACGCAAAAAATCCCTTTAGGAAATCAGTGAATCCAGGAGCTGGCTTTTTGAACAGATCAACAAAATAAACAGACCGATAGCCAGAGTAATAAAAAAGAAAAGAGAGAAGAATAGAATAGATGCAATAAAAAATGATGGAGATATCACCACCAATTCCACAGAAATACAAACTACTATCAGAGATACTACAAACAACTCTATGCAATAAACCAGTAAATCTAGAAGAGATGGATAAATTCCTGGACACTTACACCCTTCCAAGACTAAACCAAGAAGAATTTGCATCCCTGAATAGACCAATAACAAGGTCTGAAGTTGAGGCAGCGATTAATAGCCTACCAACCAAATAGTCCAGGTTCAGATGGATTCAAAGCCAAATTCTACCAGACGTACAAAAAAGAGCTGATACCATTGCTTATAAAACTATTCCAAACAATACAGAAAGAGGGAATCCTCCCTATCTCTTTTTATGAGTCCAACATCATCCTGATACCAAAACCTGGCAGAGACATAACTAAAGAAGAAAATTTTAGGCCAATATCCATGATTAGCATCAATACGAAAATCTTCAATAAAATACTGGTAAATCAAATGCAACAGCACATCAAAAAGCTTATCCCTCATGATCTAGTAGGCTTCATCTGGGAGATGCAAGGCTAGATCAACATATACAAATATATAAATGTAATCCATCACATAAACAGAACCAAAGAGTAAAACTGCATGATTATCTCATCAACAAAATTCAACAGTCCTTTATACTAAAAACTCTCAATAAACTAGATATAGATCAAATGTATCTCAAAATGATAAAAGCTATTTATGAGAAACCCACAGCCAATATCATACTGAATGGGAAAAAACTGGAAGCATTCCCTCTGAAAACTGGCACTAGACAAGGTTGCCTTCTCTCGACATTTCTATTCAACATATTATTGGAAGTTCTAGCCAGAACAATCAGGCAAGAAAAATAAATAAAGAGTATTCAATTAGGGAAAGAAGCCAAATTGTCTCTATTTTTGGATGACACAATTGTATATTTCGATGACCCCATCATCTCAGCCCAAAATCTCTTTAAGATGATAGGCAACTTCAGCAGTTTCAGGATACAAAATCAACATGCAAAATTCACAAGAATTCCTGTACACAAATAACAGACAAGCAGATCCGAATCATGAGTGAACTCCCATTCACAATTGCTGCAAAGAGAATAAAATACCAAGGAATACAACTAACAAAGGACAGGAAGGACCTCTTCAAGGAGAACTACAAACCACTGCTCAAGGAAATAAGACAAACAGATGGAAAAACATTCCATGCTCATGGTTAGGCAGAATCAATATGGTGTAAATGGCCATACTGGCGAAAGTAATTTATAGATTCAATGGTATCCCCATCAAGCTACCATTGACCTTCTTCACTGAACTGGAATAAAACCAGATTACAATTGATATGGAACCAAAAAAGAGCCCACATAGCCTAGACAATCCTAAGTAAAAATAACAAGCTGGAGGCATCACGCTACCTGACTTCAAACTATACTACAAGGTTACAGTAATCAAACAGCATGGCACTGGTACCAAAAGAGAGATATAGACCAATGGAACAGAACAGAGGCCTCAGAAGCAACACCACACATCTACAACCACCTGATCTTCAGCAAACCTGACAAAAACAAGCAATGGGGAAAGGAATCCCTGTTTAATAAATGGTGTTGGGACAACTGGCTAGCCATGTGCAGAAAGCTGAAACTGGACCCCTTCCTGACACCTTACACTAAAATTAACTCCAGATGGGATAAAGATTTAACCATAGACCTAACACCTTAAAAACTCTAGAAGAAAAGCTAGGCAATACCATTCAGGACAGAGACATAGGCAAGGACTTCATGACTAAAACACCAAAATCAATGTGAACAAAATCCAAAATAGACAAATAGGATCTAATTAAACTCCAGGGCTTCTGTACAGCAAAATAAACAATCATTAGAGTGAACCAGCAACCAACAGAATGGGGAAAAAATCTGTAAGATACTCATCTGACAAAGGCCTAATATCCAGAATCTACAAAGAACTGAAACAGAATTACAAGAAAAAACAAACAAACCCATCCAAAAGTGAGCAAAGGATATGAACCACACATTTCAAAAGTAGATATTTATGAAGCCAACAAACATATGAAAAAATGCTCATCATCACTAGTCATTAGAGAAATGCAAATCGAAACCCCATTGAGACACCATCTCATGCCAGTTAGAATGGTGATCAGTAAAAAATCTGGAGACAACAGATGCTGGAGAGGATGTGGAGAAATAGAAACATTTTTACACTGCTGGTGGGAGTGTAAATTAGTTCAACCATTGTGGAAGACAGTGTGGTGATTTCTGAAGGACCTAGAAATAGAAATTCCATTTGACCCAGCAATCCCATTACTGAGTATAATAACAAAAGGATTATAAATCATTCTTTTATAAAGACACATGGACATGTATGTTCATTACAACACTGTTTACAATAGCAAAGACCTGGAACCGACCCAAATGTCCACCAGTGATAGACTGGATAAAGAAAATGTAGCACATATATACCGTGGAATACTATGCAGCTATAACAAAGGATGAGTTCATGTCCTTTGCTGGGACAAGGATGAATCTGGAAACCATAATTCTCAGCAAACTGACACAAGAACTGAAAACCAAACACTGCATGTTCTCACTCATAGATGGGTGTTGAACAATGAGAACACATGGACACAGGGGAACACCATACACTGGCATCTGATGTGGGTGGGGTGGGGCCAGGGGAGGGATAGCAGGGGATGGAGAGATTGTGGAGTGATAACATTAGGAGAAATACCTAATGTAGGTAATGGGGTGATGGATGCAGCAAACCACAATGGCATGTGTATACTTGTGTAACAATCCTGCATGATCTGCACATGTTCCCCAGAACTTAAGGTATAATTTAAAAATCCCCGAAAGGCAATATAAAATCATCAACATGGCCTGAAAGAAAATAAGACTTTATCCTCCCATAATGTATGGCATGATGCAAATAAACAACTTTTATGACTTTACTGATTCTACCATAATATATCTTGGCTTGTCATTCTATATTTATTTCTTGTGCTCCTGGAAAATTTTATTCGTTGTAAAAACTAGAAATCTGTTTTAAATGTAATTTTTGCTTTCTAAGGTGCTTGGAGATATGATTACTTTGAGGTTTTAGTTTCTTCTTCTGTGGATTAAAGAATTAAACTGGATACCCCTAAGAATTTTTATTTAATTTGATTATTTTGAGAGTGTGGAAAAAGCCTAGATACTATCCCATTTAAAGAGTAGATGTCTCAGTTTTAGAACTATTTGGGCTGAAAGACAATCCATAAGTTGAATGCTTAGACTTGAAAAAAGAACTACAATTCAAATAAACTCATTCCAAAGAAGTGAACACATACACATTTTTACATGTTTATATTTCTAAATATCAGATTGGATGATGGAGTTTAAGAAGAGCTGAGAGACCCAAGATACCTCTCTCTACTCTTTGTGGGATACACTGGGCTCATCTCTTACAAAACTGTAGTTTATGTTTACTTACCTCACTTCTCTGTCCCTGGCCGTTTTCCCATTTGCTACTGTGTTTTCCGTAAGCCCCAGTGGTTCACACACATCCCTTTTGTGTATCTTGCTGTTTTTAGTAGATGTAAGAAAATTGTCTAGTGGTGGCATGGCTTCCAGTCTTGGGCCATAAACAGTAAACCCCTGCCTATTGTTCTAGTCACATCTGGTGTCATCCACCCTTGTCTTTCAATGTTTCACCTGCACTGAGTTTTCAGCCATTCCTCAGAAGTTCCAAGCTTTTCTCCATGCCAGAATCCTATCCACTTCTTACAAGGCCAACCATCTCCCTCAAATACACCCTTTTTATTTGGATAATTTATGTTAGACATCAGTGTAGATGCACTTTTCCTAGAGAGAAACCTGTTTTCTCATCTTAATTAAATATCCTCTATCATTATTTCCAAATACCATGTTAGTCCATTTTCTGTCTTCATAAAAGAATACTTCAGGCTGGATAATTTATAATGAAGAGATATTAATTTAGCTTGTGGTTCTGGTTGCAGGAGAGTCCAACATTGAGGTGCTAGAATCTGGTAAGGGCCTTGGGCCATTCCATTCCATGGTGGAAGAGCAGAAGGAAGAAGGATCAAGCAAGTGCCTGTGAAAGAGAAGGGCAGCAGGGGTCCAGCTAGCTTTATAATAATTCACTTTCAACCAGCTCCTGCATTAACCATATTGTTTTATGAGGGCTCTGCTCTCATGTCCTCATCACTTCTTATTAGGCCCTTACCTTCCAATGCTGTTGTAAGATTAATTTTCCAACACATGAACTTTTAGAGAACACATGAAAACCATAGAAAGTAATATGTTACAGTCATTAATTATATCATTATTTAGAATTAAAGCTATATCCACATATATTAGTGTATTATTGACTATCTCTTCCAACTTGACAGAAAGTGTATGGGTAAGAGAATATGAAAATCTTTTTTCTAACTAATCTCCAGTGCCCAAAAAAGTATCAACAAAATATCTTATCAATTGGAAAGGCAAGTAATGAGAACTGCATATGTATAAAATCTAACTTTAAATAAATTTTACTCTTTTTAACAACCCATACACACCTTTTGCTTTCCTGATTCTGTGCTGACAGGTCTTCCCTCAATTTCATCTGCTTATATAGATACTTGAAAATAGTTTGCTTTGATCAACTGTAGCTAAAAAAAATAACATTCAGCTGCAGGCTAGTCAGGCTGAACACGGACAGGAGGATTCAAACTCTCATCTGGTCATTTCTGTGATTTCCCATATTAGACTTTTTTCCCCATTCTATCTCACACTAACCTACCAGGTATAACTTCCAGAAAACTGTTTTAGTTTATTTTTCCTGATGAGAACTTTGTATAATGTATGAAGCATTTTCAGAGCTCCTTTATGATTGATTCAGCTTCTCTAGTGTCTGGGGTTTGTCTTAACCCCAATCCAAGTTACTCTTTTACTGATAGCCTTTACCTGTACTGCCCTGTAGTCCATACAATAGCCTACATAGCCACAGTTGTTATCAACTGATTAGTAAACTAATTCAATAAATAGATAATAAATAATTTAAATATTACCAAATCCTTTTGCTAGATATTTGGCATAGACAAAAAATGCAAAAATGAGAAACATGAAAATAAATGAGTTCCATAGAAAATAAAATCTAACCAAAAAGATAGAGATGAAATGAGACTATAATGCATGCTTAATCTGAGAATTAAGAAATAAATTGGAATTCTTCAGGAATCAAGGTTCATAGTAAATTTATGCAAAGCAGGGGTTAAAACCATGAGTAAAGGCATAGATAAAAAGTTAACAAATGCAATCAAGAAACTTATGTGTTACCATCAATTAAAAGCCATTGGTGAACCATGGTAGTTAAAAATAAATCATAAACAGGTGACAGAGTATTATTGAGGAATTTGAACATGTGATAACATAAACATATCTCTATGTAGAAATATTAAATTAGCAAACATAGTGTGGGAAGTGTAAGCTGAGCTGGAAAAAAGATTTCAACAAAAAAGATGAGGACAATGAGTTTCAATAGTACAGGTAGAAATGTGGAGGTTCTGAGATATGGCAGTGGGTGTGGGAATCAACAAGAGGGTCCTGTATTAGTCCATTCTCACACTACTATAAAAGAGCCCAAGACCTGGTAACTTATAAATGAAAGAGGTTTAATTGACTCACAGTTCTGCATGCCTGGGAAGGCCTCAGGGAACTTACAATCATGGCAGAAAGGGAAGCAAACATGTCCTTCTTCACAGGAGGATAGGATGGAGGAGTGCCTAACAGAAGGGGGAAAAACTTCTTATTAAACCACCAGATCTTGTGAGAACTTACTATCATTACTATCATGAGAATAGTATGGGGGAAACTGTCCCCATGATTCAATTATCTCCCACCAGGTCCCTCCCATGACACATGGGGATTATGGGAATTACAATTCAAGATGAGATTTAAGTGGGAATACAGACAAACCATTTCAGATATATATTCAGAAATATAAAGAACATTTAATTAGGAAAACTTGATAATTAATCATATTTGAAGAATATGCGGGAGAATGGAACAGAGCAATCTCAGTTCTCTCACTTGGGGAAAAAAGGTGGATGACAATAATACTAAAAACAAAATTTATAAAAATATCATACTTTACTTATACCAATAAATACTGCAGTTTTTTTCTTTATGTTGAATTTTAGATGGTTGGATATAATCAGGTAGATAGGTTGGATAGACAGTTGCATTTATACATCTATGTTCTGAACATGAATATGAATGTGAAGTCATTGGCTCTTAGGAATAAGGCTTAAACAGCTTAAAAGCTCATTGAGAGAAAAGCTACAAATGAAATATGAAAACATTAGTAAAAACCAAACATTCAGTAAGCCTGTATTTTAAGGGCTTAACGTAGGAAAAGGAGCACTTACTTGGACTGAAGCGGACTACCATATAGGAGGACACCCAGACTGGAGTGCTATGAACCCACTGGAGGAGCTATGTTCTAAGAAGGAATCTTTAATTCAGACCTAAACATAGTAGTAGCTCAAATCCTTCCCATTTAAAAAATATCAGGTTTAAATTCAATTTTTCTAGAGAGAAAGCCTTCACTTAACATAACAAAGTAAAATGTTCATTCTGCAAGCTCGGAATCTCCAACTATGTCATATTAGTCTTAAAAAAAAGTGTAAGATTTATTTTATATTCCATAAATTAGATTATACAAACTGTGGAAGTAGATGTCATGTTTCTTTTACATGTACAATATTATCAGATATATATGTCATAATTACTGTTTCATAAATGTTTATAAATATATATATTTGATTTTAGAATTTTGTTATTAGAAGAGTGGAAACAAAATTCCTTAGCACTCCTTTTTGGCTACAATAAATTTGGTCTAAATATATATATGTATGTATAGTGGGGTGTTCCCTTTCAATGATATTTCTGATATTTATCTACTAATTACCTTATTTAATCAAAGTATATTAGGAGATATTATTTAATTTAGAATTCTGCAACTGTGTAATACCTTAAGGGAGAGAGTCTCCATCTAGATCATGGTTGCTTTTCTGGACCAGTTGAATTTCTTTGAGAAGAAAAAAAAATCCTTGCATGTGAAAGATTTTTAGTTTTTTTTATGGAAATCCAACACCAGTACCAAATCTGTTTTACTATCCAAACTCACATGGAATAAACAGTAGTATAATGGGCAATTACAGAGTATCTAGAACCATGTTAATAATTGTTGTGGTTTCATTATTCCAATGGTAATTTCCTAGATATGCTTAGAAGTAATGTTGCTGATGGTGTAGATGTGCCTTTTCCTCCAAAATTCGTTAGGTCATTAGACTAGGATTTGAATCTTGCTTGAATAATTTTATGACACAGGCATCTTGTCCATATTTAAATTAAACTATCATTATTCTTGATCTAAATAAGAAAAATTTCATTTGTAATATTCTTCTTAAAGAGTAAGAAAATGATTTTGACTGTGACTAATGACAGAAATTAGAATGAAAATCAAATAAGAGGAAAGGTGAAAGAAAAGGGACAAAAAGAACTATAAAGATCCAGTTTATTTAAATTAACCATTACATAAATTTAAGAGACATCCCTTAATTGTAAGATTATTTGAGATTAAAACTTTAATTAGTTTTTATCTTTAGTAAAGATAGTACTTAAACCTTTAATACTAGGATCTCAAAGCCAATTAACAGACAAATCCCCAATTTTCCTGTGAAAGACTGTACACACATTTGCTTCCTCATTTACAGTTAGAACCAGGGTGGTACAGAGAGATTTATTGTAGATCGTATTATGAAACATAAGAATGTGTCGGTATGACACATGGTCCTCAGTTCTTATATCAGCACTCAAAAATGTCTTATAATCTAATAATAAAATAGCATATCATTATTAAAAATCGGATATTTCATGGTTAATTATTTGATTTTTGGTGGAAAATACACGGAGTTCAACTTTAAGCTTTGAAAATTATGTGATACAGAATCTTTGGCAGGTTATGTAACCAAAAATTTCAGTTACTTCGCATAAAAATAGACATCATAGAACATTTTCAAGGAGGTATTTTAAGTATTGAATGAGATAATGACTTTAAATACTTAGCATTATCTCAGAATATCACTACATATTATGTGATATAATATTAGTAATAAGATTAAAAGACAGGGAAGAGATATAACAACTGAAAATGACAATGAAATTTTGAATATGGAGGTCCACAAATTCCAGTGGTTCAACTTAATAATTTTTAGACTTTACAGTGGTGCAAAAGTGATACAAATTTAGTATAAATAGTACTTTGAGTATCTACACAAGCATTCTGTTTTTCACTTCAATACAGTATTCAATAAATTCCATAACATATTCAACAGTATATTGTAAAATAGCCTCTGTGTAAGATTATTTTGCCCAGCTAAAAGTGTTCTGAGCACTTTTAAGGTAGGATAGGCTAAGCTATGATGTTCGATAAGTTAGATGTACTAAATGCATTTTCGATGTATGATATTTTCAAATTACAATGAGTTTAATGAAATGAGACCTAATTGTAAGTGGATGAGCATTAAATACATGTATAATATATATACATGTATATATTATATTTGTGTATATATTATATACACATGTATATATATAATGTATGTATATATAATATATGTATTCTATGAACACATATATATGTATATTATCTATGAACACATATCTATATACGTATATTTATATAGATAAATAGATAGATCTGTATTAATTTGTCGATATCTAGAGAGGCCAATGCAAATTTAGAGATAGGTATTAATACAGTTATACTCATTGTCAGGCAGTTGCAAATATAATCTTTCAAGAATTTAAAATTAGTGAAACTGTAATTATTGGCATGTAGAAACTACAAAAACCAAACAAAACACTTACAGTTTTTGCTATGCTCAGAACAGCTACATCAGGCAAAAAGCAATGGCTAAAGCTAAGATATACTATAGCTAGGGACTCTAATAGAACCCCACATAAAAATGAGACCTCATAGTGTTACAAAGCTTACCAAAGTGTGTATAAAATTTCAACTCCACTATCACTAAAAATACAACAATTACAATTACCTATCTAAAATCTATTACTATTTGAAGGCAAAGAAAATGTCCCTTTGAGAATTTATAACCACAACTATGTCTTATCACATTTGCATTTTCAGTTGATGTTTCCCATGTAATTTTTTAAAAAAATCTCAGATAATTTAATTTAAAATGATTTGAGTTAGGGTAATCTTTAGATTACTTTTAGAAGTTTCATTAAACAACCCTGGCAGAACTTTACTTCAAAACATGCTTCAAATATTAGACAAAATTTCAAGGAAAACAAAAAGCTTAGAGTCAACAATCAGAAAATAAACAGGCTTTTGCAATTCAGATTATGGAATTATAGAAAAGAATTTTAAAATATGCACATAATATATATCAAAGATAAAGCAAAAATGTCAAATATAATCAGGTGGACATGTAAATGTAAAAAAGAAGAAAATATAAGTTCTGAATGTAAAAATTAAAATTGTAATAAATATAAACCGAACATATGGTTTAACTAGCAGATTATTCACATTGAAGAGGAAATTAGGGAAATACAGGGGTATGTCAGAAATATTTATGTGTGGCATGACATAAGTAAGATGTTGAAATAGGAGTTCCCAATGTTTGTCCCTTCAAAAAACATCAACTTGAACCACTAACTATACTCTAATATACCTTCACAAAAGCTATGGAATCCAGGTGAGAGATTGTAGCTCCTGGTGCAGCACAGAAGTAAAGAAGAGATGTACTATAGAGGGTAGGAAAAACAGTTTCACATTACCTATGTCACCCCATCCCAAGCATGAAGAGAGACACCCTCAGTGTTGGAAAAGAGGAGTAAAATGAGCACGTGACTTTGCCACTTACTCTAGCATAAGGTCCACCCCTGTAAACATTACCACCAGGGCAACACCTCTGGCTCTAGGCTCTAGCCTCGCCCCTGAAGCCGAAGTCTTTGGGCCTGCTCTAGTGCTACAATAGCCAAGACTTGTAATATGATTAAGTGCCAATTGATGGGTGAATGGATAAATAAAATGAGATCTATATATAAAATGGAATATTATTTGGCCCTAAAAAAGAAGGAAATTCTGCCATCTGTTCTAATATGGATGAACCTGCAAGGTATTATGTAAATATGAAATGAATAAGTCACAGAAAGACAAATACTGCATGGTCTCACTAATACATGAAATCTTAAAAAGTCAAACTCAGAAACATAGAGTAGAATGGTGGTTGCCACAGATTGAGGGGTCGGGGAAAATGGGGAGATGTTTGTCAAAGGATAGAAAGTATCAGTTACGCAAGATAAATAAATTATGCAGCTCCAATGTACAGCATAGTGATTATAGTATATTATATTGTGTAATATTCTTGACATTTAATACAAGTAGGTTTAAAATGTTCTCACCACACACACACAGACACACACACAAGCACACAGATAACTATCTGATAGATATGTTAATTAGCATGATTGTGGTTATTATTTCACAATGTATATGCATGTTAAATCATTACATTGGACAACTTAAATACTTTTATTTATCAAACCTAAAATGAGCTGAAAATAAAATTAAAAGGAAGTAACTACCCAAAAGATATCCTTTCAAAGGAAAATTACTCTCAATACCTAATTGTATGAAGTAAATCTTTTTTTTTTTTTTTTTTTTTTTTTTTTTTTTAATGAGAGAAAGAAAGAAGGAGAAAGCAAAAAGGGGAGAGAGAACAGAATTCTTGCTCTATTGCCCAGGCTGGAATACAATCTTAAAATAGGTAACAAAAATCTCCTTTATGCCGACGATTGTACTTAGCAACAAAGACAGAAAGGAATAAGGGAAGAAAATAACAAACAAACAACCAACCAATATTTCATTTAAGTCTGTGAAATGCTATGCAAATGCTGAAGAGTGATTTACTTCCAATTATATAGTCACTTTCGGAATAGGTGTAATATGATACTGAGAAAAATGGAAGTAAATCTTTTATTAAAGACAAAATGTTTAATTCCATGGGAATATATAATTATATTTTTTATTAATACAATATACAGTCTCAAAATATATAAAGTAAGTGTTAATTGGTTAGCCAAAAGAAATTTTTTAAACCCTACCTTAGTGTGAGATTTTAAAACTACTCTTTAGGTAATTGATACAGCAAGCAGATAGCTTTACATCTATTTTATACTATTTCAGTTTCATGCAATAAGTAATGAACCACTACAGAGCATAAGCTTTTTTAAGGGCTGAGATGTAGTATAAAATACATTCCACTTAAAAAGTAGTTTTTCTTCTGCATTTCTGTGTTCCTTTTTCATAACTATTTCCAGAAAAAAAATCAATATGACTTTACACACTAGTGGTACTACAATGAATAGAACATCCATTTCTGATCATGTGTGCTTTTCAAACCTAATTATGACTCAAAGTGAAGTAAATAACTAAAAATATCATATTATGAAGTTTTAAATAAGATAGATGAAGAATTATAACTACACTAAAATTGGGATACCTATAATTCTATCTTAGTTTGAAAACCATAATGCTTTAAAAAAAGATGAGATCATCTTTAACAACTATTTATACACAAACACATTCGTATATGTGTATATATATCTATGTACCTGTATACACACATATGTATATGTATGTATATGTGAGTAGATATATGTATATATATAAATAAAGATGAATAGCTGTTTGTAACTTGAGTATAAATTAACAAAGCAGTGTGACAACCAAAATTCTAATGAAATTATATCCTATATCAAGAAAAGTAGATTTTTCAGTGTACAGACATACATACTAGTCTCATACAATTTCATGCATAGAGAAATGTGACAACAGGTTATTCATCATGCTGTATATAAGAAGGCAGTAGAGAAACTGGAGAATTTTGGTCATTACAAAATTATGAATGAAGCATTAACCAGAAGGCAGACTGCGTACTCTGTGATGGCTGTATCACACACACATAATTAATGCACAAAATGAAACATACTTTTTGTCTTTCAAGAGAATACAGCATATACTGGATACAGGGGCTGATAAGCAGACTGATGTGGGATATTGACTCCATTAATAAATTATATTACTGACTCATTGAATTAGTACTATATCTGTCTGCCTATTATACATACTTTCTATTGTGGAGAAATAAAACTTGAAACAGTTAGCTAATATGGGAAATGTGTCATATGCACAAATGAGTTATAGCCACATTAAAAGTGATCGGTAGTGGTGAAGTACAGGTGAAATAGATGAGTACTTTGAATAGAGAAGTAGATAAAGTGGATTAAATAGTTCCTGTGGAAGATAGCATTTGGAAATACACCTGGAATGATGTGTATGGTTTGGCTATAATAAAAAGAAAAGTAAAAAAAATCCTAGGAAAGGAAATTTTTAAATTTTAAACAAAAGGAATATGGGGAACCACTGTACACATGATAGAACAGAACAGTGGAGAATGTTAGACAAATCAAACTGAATTTTGACTGCAAAGATAGTTTATATTTCTCTAATGAATCAGCATGTTTTTAAAGCAGAAGAGTAAAGTATCAGAATTTTGCTTCAATAAAATCAGTGTAATTATGGATATATTTATTTGGACATGATGGAATTTTTCAAAAGATAATTTTAGAAACCAGATGGGTAGGATATTGGTCAGAGAAAATAGCAACCAGGATAGAGGGACTGATTTGAGGACTGGAATAATAAGATTCAGAAATTACTTCATTGTGAAATATAATGAGGAAGAGGAATCAAATTAGGATTTGGGACCAACTGGAAAGTTATTGATAGAAGAAACAACTTGTGGAAGAGGGAAGTTGTCAGGAAATAGATTAGTTAATACTGGGAATACAAGGTGGTTATGTCAAAGTGGATACAGTATGCAGTGGTTTGGGCATGTAGTCCCATAGTAACAGAGTTGCCCCAAGCTGAAGCTATTAATTTTTACATCTTAAATTTGTCACAGTGGAATGCAGGGAAATAGATTTGTGATAATAACCTTGGACCAACCCAATATTTTATTATAATTCAGAAAAAAAAAGTGTTGAGTCAGAATCAGAGGTCATAGAAATAGAATCTACAAGAAAACGTTTCATTTACAGAAAGGGAACATATTTAAAAATTTCTGGAAATTTGGTATAAATCTGAGAATGGAAACAGTAGCTTGCAATAGGATGTTTTCTCAAATTTGGCAGAACAGTTAGACTGTAACCAGTTAGACTGTAACCAGTAGCTATATGTCCTTTAAAACTATTTAAAAACTATTAGTGGGCAAAGAAAAATACATGTCATATGATGCTTTATCTGCTTCCATTCTATAAACACACCTAGATTTTGTTAAGCTTATGTGTCCCTAGCAAAATAAAGTGGGACGTGTGGCTTGTATGTGGTCTTTTTCCTTGAAACTGTAAGTAATTTGAAATGCTGCAAGGAAAGAGTGAAATAACTAGTGGCAAAACATTACAGTAAAACTTTGTTATAAAAACTCTTGAGTTAAATAGGAAAAAATAATCAGAAGAGAAGCTAGAAAGAGCTAGTTACACTCTCATACTGGCTGATAGATCACACATATTTATTATTACCTCCATAGTTATAGTACCAGGAACAGTAAACTTTACAGAATTTTTAGAGGAAAACAAATCATTGGAGAGTTAATTGAAATTCTAGGAAACTTATGAAAATGGTACAAATTGTTTTGCTGATGAGCAGAGTGGAAGCAATGTCTTACCATACACACAGATGAATTTACCCGAGGAAAATTTTTCCCAGCTCTTGCATGTGCTGTTGAGAGTCACTTTTTCTGGTAAATAAGAAACAATTTATTGCTGCTTGGTAGATTACAAATAATAACCACAATAATTTTCAGCTTGCTTACTATTGGGGATCTAATCTACTTTTCTACACTTTGAATCTGGCTGGTCTTGGAAATTGCTCTGTGGCATTGCACATGTTTCGATCTAATACCTCAAGAGAACTTCCAAAAGTCCCATCTTCCGACTATTTGAACCTGGGGACTATCATGTGGAGAAGCTGGCTGGATGATGAGAGACAAAAACAAAGTCATTCCTGTTGTTGTAGCCAACAGTCCACTAAGCACCAGACTATTGACTGACATTGCATGAATGATTGTAACATTGCATGAATGACTGACATTGCATGAATGATTGAATCATTGCTATTTTGTCTAGATCAGAAGAACCATGCAGCCAACCAACTCAACAGGGACCGAAATAAAAGGTTATTTTCTTAAGCTATTAAAGTTGTGCCGATTTGCTGTGAAGCAGAGCTTAACAAAAACATAAATGACTTCCTGTATTTATACAATATGTTTTTGTACTCATCAGTCAGTGTCTTTGTTTCTGAACATCTATAACTAATCCTTATTTTATATGATGTTCTTTCACATGTTTGATGATAGTGTTTGTACATCTAAGTTTTTTGTATTCACATAAACTTCATTCAAAGTGGGTCGAATAATAGGCGTACTTAAGACAATTAAAATAGTCAAACAATGAAAAAAATGACATTTTGAGGAAATGAATCATTTTTCACTGAAATTTTTCTTTAGAAACTCTAGAAGGAGTAACAAAAAAAAAGGATGGCATAATCTGGATCTCAAATGAAAATGTTTATATAGGTCAGAAAAGTAATAGAATTGTATGTACGTAATCAAAAATGACAAGTCAACTGGAAGATTAGTTAACACTCAGCAGGAGAAAACTAATACCTTGCTAAATTGTGAGCCTTGAGTGGCCAGATATTCTGGTGTTTTGAATAAAATATGAATTTTATTCACAATCAATTGAATTTTAAATGTTAGCATTTAGTTCAAAGTGTTCATTGATAGCTCCAATAATAGAATTTTGAACAATGAAACCAGAAGCTTGAATGTTAAGTGTGTGTGTGTAGAAACAATATAGTCTGCTTTGTGATATAAAAATCCTTGGATCCAATAAAGTACTGCAAAAATACATAGGGTTATTTGGTAAAAGTGTTCTCTAGTGGAATGCAATAGGTATTATGAGTCTAGTAGATCATGCGTTTAACTGCATTTGTGTCATTAACAATGCTTTATAACCACCTTTTCTTTTCCTTCAGGAAGGAGAAAAATAGGAGTAATAATGAGGGCTTATAAAATAATGAATCCTAGGGACCAGGCTGCTTGTTTTGTTTACAATATGCTAAAATGACTAAGCAAAAGACAACTCAAAAGCTACTACATGTTTAATGCAGATATTATAAAGTTTAATTTTACTCGAGGAGATATAATTTTAGTGTTTTACATATTTCAGATAATACACACACACACACACACACACTAACATATATGCTCTTTATACCTGAGACAAAGGATCAGAAGACTTGCAAGTAGTCACTGTAGTGGTCTTAAAATTTCAAGTAAGACCCTCAGATTATGAGACTAGGGAAGAAAGTGTATGAGATAATGTTATTTCTAATCAATTTTATCATTTTCCTCAAGATAAAATTCAAGGTGGTGACAAGGTCCCCTATTATCTGATTTCTGCTTATCTCTCCAATCTCATGTCTTGCTAAAGTAACAGTCAAAATATTATCTTTTATCAACTAATTGCTGCCTCCTTTAAAAAATTGCCACCGGGTGTGTTCTCATTTCTGGAACTTTGTATTTGAAGTTTCTTCAGTTATATATCTATGTAGAAGTATGTATTATTTTTCACAAATATTCTGTCCTTGTGTGGGAAAATATTTTCTATATACCCATATTCCAATCATTTTAGACTTAGTCATGTGACTTACTTTAGCCAATGAAATATAAACAAAAGTGACTACATGAGTAAAAGTAGCGTCTGAGGTTTCCAGGTTTTCTTTACACTGTACCTCTCACTGTAGAGGAACATGTCAAGATGTAGCCTCTATCTGCTTTGGTCGTTGAGTGATGATCATAAGTATAAATCCTTTGGAAACACTCTATGAAAATACAGTGTAAGCAATAAACCAATTTTGTTGCTTTCAATCACTGAGATTTTTAGGTTATATATTCATTTGCTATTTACTACAATAAAACATAACCTATTCTGACTGACATTCTGTCTCTCCCCACATATTATGACCACCTTTTTCTGACAAATTATTGCTTATTTTTTAAGTCTATGTTTATGCATTTTCTTGAGGAAGTCTACTGGATCCCTGCTTCCTGGGTTAGTTGCCCATCTTATATCCTCCCAATACATGTATTGTTTATCTAACCTATATCATTTATAATTAGATCTATAATGTCTGAGAGTGCCTGTTATTACATAGACTTTAACTGATAAATATTAGTGGAAGCATTACTAATAACAATTTAAATGAGGGGAAAAATGAACATTTTCTATGACCAAGTTCACCATGGCCCCAAGCCTACAGTACAGTTGGTCAACTGTGAGAATAAATAATGAGAAATAAATTGCTGACAGAGGAGATTATCTATAGTTATTTTAAATCCTAGGCTTTGGCTATCAAGTTACTACCATAACTCTCTAACTGTATTTCAAATTGTATGGGTTCTCAGAAACAGAAAATTTGCCTCAAATTGTTGACTTTTGCCTTTACTTGAATCCAAGTTGCCTGGTTCAAAACAGAAGAAAGAGGAAGATAAAAAGAAAAAGGTTTTACTGAAGGAATCTGGGAAGGGAAAGATAGGATATGCACATTATGGAAGCACAGAGGAGTCCATGCAACCTCACTTCGGATTCTACTTCTGGATGCTTTTTTTTTCTTTTCAAATGTGTAAATGGAAAAGATTTACAGGAATGTTTTGCTGCAATCAAAACTGATCTCTTTGCAATCTGTGACAAGGCAAAGGACTAGTTTGTGAGTAACTCTTAGGTTATTGGTACTTGGGCATTCATAATGCAACATAAAGATTAAGGTGCACAGAATAATAAAAGGATTTGAGAAGCATGCCCTCATATGAGGATTTGTCATATTTATAACTGTATTTACCTATCACATACAATTCAAATATTAGATATAAACTATATCCAATGACAAAGCACCACATGTACACATCTTTTTCAGTTATTGGTGGCAAAATATTGCCTCAGAAGCCACCTAGGAAACTGAGCCCAACAAACATAAATTTTTATGAAACTAATTTGAATTAAAAAAAAATCCTAACAAAACATCCCTGAGCGTATATGTAAGTAATTTGTTTTCCTTAAGAATAGTGTGTAAATCATAATGAACAAAAATTAATAAAAACAAACATGGGTTTAACTTTTGGAGTAACAAATAACATGTTTTGTGCTACAATTAGAATTTTAGAAGTAGGAAAATTTTCAGGTAGCTGAAGACTCTTGTGTTTTTACTGAAGAGAAGAGAGAAACTTCTATTAATTTTGGCTCTCTCAAAAATCAATAATTGGAGTTTCAATCTTCTTTGAAGGAATCTGAATTCCTTTTTTGTCTGTCCAAAGAAATAAGCTTCCCGTGGTCTCTGTCATATGATTTACAGGTTGTTGGCTTGAGACACTGGGGCAGTAAGTCAATAATCTCTTTTGAAAATCCTGCTGAGACTGGGGATCGTCTAATACAAGGCGTGCAATCAGAATCAGTCCACTATTTAGGAACAATGTTCCTTTCCTTTGCCAGAGCCACCACCTGCAATAATTTCCCTAGAGTTTATCATAGTTTGTCATCAGCACTCACTGGAGGATAAGAAATAAAATACTTTAAGCCTATGAGGAATTGTTGGTATGCAATGTTTCAATTGTCTTGTTTCAGCATAAGGAAAAGCGGGAGAAAGAGCTTCTTCTGGTTGGATGCTAAGGAGAAATGATACGAATCAAAAATAAGTAACAACTTTTATACTCTACAAGCACACTCTTATCTTAACTCACTCATAGGCGGGTGATGAACAATAAGAACACATGGACATAGGGAGGGGAGCACTACACACAGGGGTCTGTTGGGGGGGGAAGTAGGGGAGGGACAGTGGGAGGTGGGGAGGTGGAGAGAGATAGCATGGGAAGAAAAGCCAGATATAGGTGAAGGGGAGGAAAGCAGCAAATCACACTGCCACGTGTGTACCTATGCAACAATCTTGCATGTTCTTCACATGTACCCCAAACATAAAATACAATAAAAATTAAAAAAAAAAAAAAAAGGGAGATTCAAGCTGACCCACCAGCTCTTTAGCACTCCCCTTCCTCCAACTCTTCTCCATCCACACTGAGGGCTAGATGGGAGAGAGCTCCTGGTCAAGAGCGGAGCCTGAAATGATTCCCAAATGAGGTCCAAATCCAGGGAAGTACCCAAC